>VYZV01044814.1:47792-61970 GCA_013401275.1 Pandion haliaetus | reverse complement strand
TATGTCCTGTCCCAGTGTAGCAGTTACAGTAGTACATCAAATGCTATCGAGAACTTGGATTATCAGAGTGTTTGAAAAATGTATAAACTTTGCTATGTATGCCAGTAGTGCAAGTGGTGGACATGCACACATGCAGAGAACTGGAATGTCACAGAAGCAGGTGTGCTGGGCTCCTTGAGTTAGGCATAATTTTGCTCCATAATATTTAGTAAGAATTTCTAATTCCCTTCTGCTGTAAAGTAAAACAAACTGCAATCCAGGCTATTGCATACACCTTTGAAATCCCTATATATGACTAGCTGCATTGCTGATGACCTCTCTCTCTAGTATTTCCACTGAAATCTCTGCTGCAGGAGAAAATGCAGTCCTCTTTTCTTTCAACTTCATTTAAAACAGACATTAGAGATATTTTTTGTAAACAGCATTGAATATGTCTCTTGATTATCCCATCATGATGTAGTTCCCATGGATGCAGCAGAAAATGATACCTTCTAAATGAGTAAGTGTCTTAGCTTATAAAATTCCACTGTATAAACATTCTCTATTCCTTGTAATTCTTGTTGGGTATGATACAGATTATCCCGATAAACTAGGTGGATGTACTTATATGTACTATCATAACATATTGCATCACTGTCACACAATGGCCCCTGTGCCTCTCTTCCTATTTGAACCTTCAGCATCCTAAAGGGAATCAGAGCTTGGATTCTTTTCCTTCAGGAGTGGAAAAGCTCATTAGGCAAAGGAAAAACAGCAACAGTTAATACAGTGCAGGCCGTATGACAGGTGTAGATCCTATTGGGAGAGTACCTGTCTGGTAGAAAAGGAATGTTCTCCATGCAGATCAGTACTGTTGCAGAAACCCAGATAAATACCTTTCTTTCACCTTTGACATTTCACATTCAGGGATCCACTTCAAGGCTATGAATTAAGTGTGTGTAATATAGCACTTGGCAGCTTGACATAAAAAGCTATCTTGACAGATACTTCCACCCCATACATGACGGCTCCTGTTTTGGTCAGTCATTGAGACTGAGCCAGTAGTCAGTCTTCAAAGACATCTGAGCCTCTGCAGACTGAACTGCAGACACAGTTTAGTAGCAGAAGCTGGAACAGGTTTGACTCTCTGCAGATGGGGTTCAAGGGACCGATCAACTACTTATATATATATATATATACTGATGAGTTTTTCTTAGCATAAGTGNNNGCATAAGTGCTGCAACTGTTTGTATCTAACAGTGGCTCAGTTGTGTGGTTTGTTGATGTTGGATGCTTGCTTCAATGTGATGTTACTTACATGAGACAGTTTCAGACAGACTCCACACCTAGCATCTGTTTAATGCTCCTTTTTTGTCATTTGTTTTTGCTATGCTGCTGCCTTGGCCCTTATCACATTAGTTGTATCACACGTTCCACTGAATTTATGTGGAGCTACTCAGTGACATCACAAAATGTGTTTAATTCTTTACTATGAGTTACATAGCCCAGTCATTTTTCTATTGCCTCCATTTACACAATGATCTTCTGAGTTACAGAGCTCACAATTTAATCCTAGAAATCAACGGATAATGTTTTGTTGTTTTGCTGTTCTACATACCGAAAAATTTTGGTAATGAGAAATACTCTTAATTTCCAGAATTATTATTATTTCAAGCAGAATTTTAAAAGTACATAATTAAAGGAGTCATATTGTTCTGCAGATAGTTATCCTCTGGGTGCAGATCTTTCTCACTACTTGTTTCAGATGAATTTTGAAGTTCCTATCTTTGCAAAATGAGATTTCCTGTTTCACAGAACATGTATTTTTACTGGAATAGAACTTTGTTCCACATGTACTTAAAAAAAAATACAATCACCCTTCTTTTCTGTTTGAATTTACAACAAAAAGTCTACAGTTCTTCCATTGACTGACAGCTAGAATATTTAAGGAGAATAAGAAGCATAAATTGATACCTTACCAGGCTGAACATCTTTAAAAATTAAATGTGTTGGGTTTTTTAGTCATCTGTTCTGATTTTTGGGACACTTTCAAGTACCACACTCTGATGGCACTGTGTGTGTCTCTCGCTCTCTCAGTGGCACAGTTTGACTTAATTATCCTTATTCTACAATCTTTTGATGTGAACTGTGATAACTGAAGTTGTTTGTGCTGCATTAATTTAGCAGGCTACAGATCAAAACTGCCAGGGTGTGAGATCGAGCTGACTTGGAAGAAATGAATGCTGTATGACCAGCTGCCAAAATTGCCATAGAGGCATTAGGAGTTGAGGCTATGAATATGCCCCATCTGATATTTTTTCCCATGAGACAGAAACTGTCATAGAGTTAGTCGTATTGATTGATGTCTAACCACTTCAGTGTTCTTTTTCTTGTAGTACTACTTTGTTTACAGACTGACTGACATACTTATGGTACGGACTAGGACTACAGACTCTTAAAGGCATTGTTGTGGAGTTTGACAGAACGTCTTGCATATTGGTGGCGTAAAAAACCTCTGACATCCTCCCTACAGTCCAGGTAACACTTGGGGCCAAGGGATATTATCATCTCCTGGGCTGCAAAGCTCAGTTTTCCTCTCTGGGAAACTAATAGTGTCTAGCATCACAATGTTAAAGGGAAAGAGAATCCATCTTCATTTCAGTGCTTACAGCACCTAATGGTAAGGAATTGCCTGAAGATGCAGACAGCTTTTGGACAAGTTCTGAACATGCAAAGACTGGAGCTGCAGTTAACCAGATTCCCAGGTTCCTACAGAAATACATGAAGTGTTGCAAATAGCTGGATCTCTGTAACTATATTATTCCTTTTGCTTGTCTGAAAGTTTTAAAAATTAGGAAACGATACCACTGGTCAAAATGCTAAGCACATTTTCCTGAATTTCATGGAAAACTGAAATGTTTAAATATATTTGGTTTTGAGCTTCCAAAGCATTAGAAAACAATGCTTTTTTTTTGAAATAGAAACAAATTTGAATAAAAATTATCAACTTAAAATTGGAAAATTAATGTTTAACACTGAAAACTGGAACATCAATACCCTGATTATTTTTTCTTGTAGCAAGTTGATAAATATCTACCTGAGTTTGCATTTTTTCAGAGATGAAAGAGCCAAGGTTAGGTTTTTCAGCCAGGTGCTCATCTAGTTCTACAAATTAAAGATGATACTATGATTTGGGCCCATCTAATCTTGCAATGTATCAAAAAGGAACTGGAAAACTCTACGGAAGAAAAATTCCCCGGGGACTATTAAAAAGTATTCAAGCCAACTGGCAGGGCCCTGAGGGCATTAATAGACCTTAGTAATAGAAACTAGCCTCACCTGGGGGGACTCCCATATCCCCTGCAGTGCATAGGCCCAGGAGCTCTACTTAAGCTCAGCCTTGGGGCCTTAGACCTTGCCTGAACTATGGTGGAGGAGTGCTGGTCTCCAGTTTAGCTCTAGCTGTGCCTGGCTTAGTATCCTGTTGCTCCTAGCTTGTCCTTGTCAGCCTGGCCTAATGACTGTGGCCCTGCATGGTGATCACTGGACTGAGCCTGCTCCTGGTCACCCTCATTGCACCTGACCTGTGGGTTGGCTTAGCCTTGGACCTGCATCCACGCTGTGGATGTGCCAGCTGATCTGGGATCTTGGTTGAACCCGACTGCCCTCCCTGGCTCTCCCCTCCTTGGGTGCTGTGGGGCTGGGTCCTGGCTGGTGAGACCCCTGTCCTGCTGGCTGTGCTTTCATGTTCCCAGCTTCCTACCCACTGTGCAGCAGCTGACCCTTGCTGTGTCCTGACATCAATGGACGCTGGAGGCTGAGAATACATTACTGGCGTAAATAAGTTTTTGTCCTTGTACACTTCCCCTGCTGTCTGCCATTTGCTATTGTCAGGAACAGGCTATTGCACCAGCTGCACCATTTGTCTAGCTTCTAGTATTCCTATAACCAAACAAGTTAAGGAGCAGTTAAGTGGCAGGTTGTGTTGTCCTGCTTTCAGCTAATGCTGAAGTCAAATGTGACTCCACTTCAAAGCCAATTTAAGCTGAAGAAAATCAGTCAGGCTCACAAACAGACACCTGGAATGACAGGCAAAAAATTCTTATGTTTTGTGTAAAAGATCCATGAATTGTTGCTAATCAAAATTTCTTTTGGGGGGTGGTGGAAGACAACAGGAAGGGAATTATTCTCTTGGATGGCTTGGGAAGCAGCGTTTGGATGAGATACGTGTCCCCTTCACAAAACCAACAACCACTGGAAGCCTCTGAAACCTCCTCTTTTTTTCCCATCTGTTTTAATCATGTAAGCTTTCTAACCTTTAAAAACATTAGAAGAGGTCGTTCTTTGTGCTTTACACTACCTAAATCTTTCAGTCCCTTTTTTCTTCCTTCCTGCACTGTCAGATAGGATGAAGTTGTTGGATTGATGTCGTGGTTTAACCCCGGCCAACAACTAAGCACCACGCAGCCGTTCATCCACTCCCCCCCCACACCCAGTGGGATGGGGGAGGAAATCGGGAAAAGAAGTAAAACTCGTGGGTTGAGATAAGAACGGTTTAATAGAACAGGAAAAAAACTAATAATGATAACACTAATGAGATGACAACAATAATAATAAAAGGATTGGAATATGCAAGTGATGCACAACGCAACTGCTCACCACCCGCCGACCGACCAACCCGGAAGTCCCCCCTCCGCAACACGCCCGCCGCAGTTCCTAAAACGTCATATGGTATGGAATACTCCGTTGGTCACTTTGGGTCAGCTGCCCTGACTGTGTTCCCTCCCAGCTTCTTGTGCCCCTGCAGCTTTCTTGCTGGCTGGGCATCAAAGGCTGAAAAGCCTTGACTTTAGACTAAACATTACTGAGCAATAACTGAAAACATCAGCGCGTTATCAACATTCTTCTCATACCTAGCTCAAAACTTAGCACTGTACCGGCTGCTAGGAAGACAATTAACTCTATCCCAGCTGAAACCAGGACAATTGAATACCTGGAAACAGTAAGACATACCCAGGCAAAACTGAAAAGGCTTTTCTTACAAGGCAAGTCAATGAGTAATTTTATGGTTGAAATGTTTAAATATAAACCTCTATATCTGGGGAAATATTGATTGGGGTAGTCTGTAAAATCTTACTTTACTTGAATGCACTCTTATTTTTCACAGCAGCTCCTTTAGAGATGACATAGTCCATGTAGGTTGGTTAGTGAAAGCTCTGTTAGAACTCTTCCTTTCTGGGAGGGCATGCGGGAGAGTAGTGACGTTGTCTTAAAAACCGTAGCTCATCTGCAGAGTCAGCTGGGTCCTACACACCAAACATCAGCTGGGGTGGCAAGAGTTCTGGATGAATACTAAAGGTCAAGGCTTAATAAATCCAAACAAGGGCATTATGGTATCACTGGTGAAGTTAATCCCCATATATAACCGAATACAGAAGTTTCAATCACAAACATTTATAAATAATAATAAATAAAAAATAGATAAATTATTTATTCTTTTATAAATTCTTTTATATAAATAAATAATAGATAGATCCTCACTGTGCTAGTAATAATGAGCCCATAGAGACTTACTTTGATAGTATCTGGGGCCTTGCTGAAAGAAGTTGAAATTCACATTAAGTTTTGTTGACCTAGGGTACAAAAAAAATCCATCAGTTGTCAGGATTGCAGCGGCTTTAAACATTTCATTAAAGTGTTCAGAGTTTTAGTTTTAATTATTTAGTGTCACTACCAAATGTCTGTTTCCAGCAATTCTTTTCACCTTCACTTTGGTTTTTTTCCTTTTATTGGTCCTCTACCCTCCTCCTCCTTTTTTTTAAATAATGAAAAAATGAAAAGACAAAAATAGTAGGCATGCAATAGAAATTGGGAAAGGCCCTTGTCACAGAATTAAAATCAAGGAAGAAAAATGAATTTTTGGGAGGAAGATGAATCATAAAATATTTCTCACATACAAAATGTAGAGGAAAAATTCAAATATTTTCCTTTTTTTTTTTTAGAAATCACACCAAGTTGTTAACTTCCCATTCAAACAACATGACAGCTGTGAAATGTGACAGAATGGCCAAGAGGTAGGTGAACTGGGGGAGCCTACAGGAGATGTGGAGTTGGCTGTCTTTGTGATCAGTTACTCCATCTTGAGAACATTGGGGTGACATTTTTTTGCAAATTACCCTACCGACAATTCTCTACTGTATTTCCAGAATTCCCAGAGAGATTAAATATGACTTCATGCAGCCTAGAATATCCTCCCTATCAATTGTGTGTAACCCTAGGACCTTTGCCCCAGAGTTCATGTGTTTTCTCATAGGACTGAGCTCATGTGGCTAGCTAGTGCAGTTCACAAGAGAGATTTAAACAAGGCCATTTCAAAAGACAAAACCACACAAAGTAGTGAAATCTAATGTAGTAGCTTTAATCACTTTGGTAGCACAGCACTGCCTGCAGTTTGAGAAAGGAGGAAAATGGGGAGATTTCAACTGAATTTTTTACACCTTCTGGAACTGGCCTTCCTGTGGATGAAAGATTTAATTTTGGTAATGCTACCCATTTTTGTGTCCTGGTCTACTCTGTGCCAATACAGAAAGTCTAATTCTCTCATTCTGCCTCTCATACAGGCCTAATTCAACTTGTTTCCTGGGGAGACCTAAGCACACCACTTACTCTTTTTCAAGACAGAAACTTAAAGGATTCATCAAACTGCATCTGGGTCTGTGTTTCTTGACCAGCCCAAGAATCCTTTTCTATTTTTGGGAGAAACACAGTGACAGTTACTGATCCAAAAATGGTGGCCTAAACTCTTGAGTTTTATTTCTACATATCTATGTTTATCTATCTGTATAATGGTGTGCAATAATGAATTAAGAAGTGTGCATTCCAGGCTGAATAGCAAGCAGCGCGTGAACTTTGCAAACAGCCTGTTTTAAAAGTGGGAAAACCATTTGCCTGCATTTACACTGAGCTGTAGTATTGCTTTGGAGCAATTTAATGTTCTGTTAATAAGACAGTAATTTGTACAAGAACTCCTCTCCCTCCTTTGACCTTTGGATTATTTAGTATTGCTCTAATATGGTAACCAGTTGAAGTCAGCTTTTCAGGTTTCTCCACTGTACATCTTCTGAATAAATCTCCAGTTCAGTGTGGTATTCAAAAGGTTAATGCAGGTTAATTCAGAAGGGTTTAGTCAGAACAGACCAGCTAGAGCACCTCTCCTCTTTTGTATTGCCTTATCTGCACACGTCCAGCCTGGTCAGCTTCTCTTTCAGTACATAGCCTTCAGCCGGCAACCTGTCATGATAATACGCTTGGGCTGGAAGGTCAAAGGCTAGGTCTAGGATGTACCTTCTGCAGCGTTTGGCTAGTGGGGTGTCGCATATGGTTTCAGACTGGGACCATCTTACAAGACAGCCCACCTTGCAAGAGCCAGCCTCCTCCAGATCTGGAACTGTAGGCAATAGATGGCACTGTTGTACTAAAAACTTTGCCTGCCGAGGGAAGGTGACTTCAGGGTGCTGCTGCTGGCACCCTACACCACTGCCTCAAGCAGAGTGCACCTCTTCCACCCTCAGCGTGCACCCCCCTGCGATCCCCACTCCGCCAGGGCTGGGAGTTCCTCCTGGGTTCACCACCCTCTTCAGTAGCTGCATCAAGGGAGCCACAGGCTCATCCCTTCTCCTCTCTCCTTTTGGCCTTTTGTTTGTTGTCTGATGATTAATAGCTCTGTGTGAGTAATAACAAAAGAGAAAAGTTACTTGTTTGTGCTGCTGTTATTGAATAGCAGACAGATTAAATGCTGCGTGATGCTGAGGTTCCTAATGAGAGTATTTACACGTATTTGTTCCCCTCTGTTGTGTGTGTATTTTTTTATGCTGGTAGAGAGACTCCATTAATCAATAGGTTTTACAAGGGACTATGTATTTTAGCAGCAAATTGTCAGTTATAATTCTTTGCTACTTCGTTTGTCCTCCAGCACTGTTTACTTCATCGTTCCCTATTAATCAGAGTAGCAGAGGTGAGGACAGCTAGGAAAACTTGTGCCGGATGTTTCTGTTCATTCATTCTGTGATTTGTTAGTCTTCCCATCCCTCAGAGCCTTCCTGCAATTACTCAAGTGGATCTACGTCATCATCCCTAGGGCTACAAGAAGCAAGTGCTGATTTTTGATTTCTATTGAGCTGAAGTCTCAAATTTTTTTTTTTTTATTACAACAACGAAAGCCTCTATTTTGCAGTTTGGAGTGGTTCTGTACTGAGATGTTAATAAATTGAAGCTCACAGCCCCCTCAAAGGCAGGTCAGCCTCATCTAATTTGGCAATGGAAGCAATAAGGTGTGGATGTTGCGTGTCTTGTCCAAGGTCACATGGCAGCTATGTAGCAGAACAGGGACTAGGACAGAGACTCCTCACCTCTCCATTTTGTTTATTCTCATCTTCTTTCCCCAGATTTAGTCACCAGATTGCACTAGCAAACCCGATTTTCAAGTAGAATTAAATCTTAAAAGCTGCAGGCAGAATGCTGGTTCAAGTCCTGGTCATAAATACAGCCATTGAGCAATGTTGATTAACTACATTTCCCAGATGGAAAGACTACATTTCCCCAATCAAAATTTCTTCCTTTGTAAGAAAGTCCATGTCAATAGTTTGAAAGACCTCAATGGTTTCTTTGCAATCTTGCTGGCTTTCCAGATGCTTTATTCCTTTCACTCTCAAGCAGCAAGTGCTGTAAATGAAGAAACTTCATTAGTGAAATATGGAGAAATTTCAGATTCTTAAACCAGAATAGTTATACCCAAACTTCTTAGACTTTGGGATTTAACTATTTTGGAAAGGTGATAAAATGCCAGGGTTCTTTATTCAAAAAGAGAGTGGCCAAATATTTTGGGGTTAATCAAGAACTGAATAATAGTGCAGTAGTACTTTACTGCCATTGTTATTTCTCTCTTGACTCGGTGCACTGGCCTCACTCCTTGAGAACAGAGGAAATATAACAGCTCACTGTAACTCTCCATTTGGAAATTGCTTTGATGTAGCCTGTGAAAAATGTTGTCTGGGCTCCTGCAATGTTATTGCTCTCCAAATCAATCAGGAACAGATTGAACAAGGATGACTGGTAGAAGGATTCAAATGCATGGCTGTGGAGAGAGACTTACGGTATCACAAGAAATTATTGTGCTGAAAACTACCACAGGCTAAAGTTCTACTGAACATGAGCGTGGAAAGATCAAAGTGACTGAGAGAAACATATACCTGTGAATATGTTGAGGTTTACAAATTACTATTTTCACTCATACTTTAGACCACTTTTTCCCGCATCTCTGACCTCTGGTTTTGCCATATAAAATCATGGGAAGCAATCGAGGCTGCATGACTTTTTTCAATCTGTCACAAACAGATAAACAGGCAGCATAAACATTTGTGATGGACCAGAGATTAACAAAATTTGAAAGATATCAAAAGTGTTCAAGTATCTAGTAAGTTTCAGATCAAGATCTTCTTACAGGTAATCCCCAAGCGGAAAAAAGCTTTATTTGAGTGTGTTAATCATTGCAAATTACTTGCTGAGCTCTAAATGCCAGGGTGAAAAGCTACCAATGTGGCTTGGAAAAGGGGAAAAAAGAGGGAAAGGAGAACACTGTGGACTCAGTTACTGTTTGTAGGGAAAAGCACATCAAAAAAGAATAACCAAAATGTTGTGTCTATGTGTAGGAGTTAAAATGGCTTTTGACAAGTGTGTTGGGAAGGAAAAGAAGACAAGGAGAGAAATGAAAAATATTTATAAAAGTGATGAAATTAGTAAGGCTCTTCTAATGTCTGAATTACTGGGCTGCCTTTAAAAATTATACTTAATGAGGCACCAAATTAAACAGAAGAAGGAACCAGAATCTGAAATAAAATGTCTTTTATAGCTCTTTAGGAAAACTAGGAAATATTGAGTTTTTTTCTCATTGCCCTAAAGAGCCTGTCCAGCTAAGTCCTGCAGGGCAGTAGGTCTCTCTGAAACAACTTTTGCCTTTCCTCATGGCTGGAGTGGTCATTTAGACTTGGACTGTAAAACCTATGCAAAATATCCTTTGCCACTGAAGTCAAGTGGCAGCATAGGAACTGCAATACTGGTTTGAATGACAGATTCCAGTTTTTCTGTCTCCTTTTCGGCAGTGATCAGTAACAGATGCATCAGAGAAAGAGACAGGATCATAGAATCATAGAATGGTTTGGGCTGGAAGGGATCTTAAAGACCATCTAGTTCCAACCCCCCCCGCCTTCCACTAGACTAGGTTGCTCAAAGCCCCATCCGACCTGGCCTTGAACACTGCCAGGGATGGGGCATCCACAACCTCTCTGGGAAACCTGTTCCAGTGCCTCACCACCCTCACAGTGAAGGATACTTGTTCAAGCACTGTATGCTGTAGTACATGCATAGTGCAAAGTTCTTTTCTAAGCCAGGGCTAGCTAAAGATAAGTTTATGTCCCAAGGAGTGCAGCTTGTAATTTATAATAAGTAGTAGCACTAAGGATATTAATCCATTTTCATCCTACTAAGTTCTTTGAAATGTAATGTTAAACATGCCCTGATTCTCCATACCTGCAGTGAGGCTATTCATTAAAAATTAAACGAATGTGTATGTTTGTAGGCTGGGCCTGAGGTCTTTGAGAGATCAGAGCTTCGGAAAGCCGTTCTGCCATAACTAAGTTAGAGGCTAAGAATAATAAAATGGATGTAAAGTTACAGAGTGGCATAGCAGCCAAGGAGAAAAATGGGATTTTGCACAGTAGATGTTCTGGCAGGACCTGGCAGTCTGAGCACGACTGTATCAGTATAGTAAATTTCTTAGCAATATTCCAGAAATTACTTTCTGTGTTATCTTGTATCAGGAACTATTTCAGTTTCCCCACCTCTGAAATAAATAGCCACCTGATCAGTTAGTGAATTCCTTTTTGTGAAGGGTTCTGGTAAATGGGAAATCCTTCATATTGGCAGTAAAGGCTACAGAATAATCATCTAGGAGATTTTTCTGAAAGTGACATTGATTTAGTCATTCAGAGCCAAATTGGACAAAGCAGAGGAGATTGTTTTGTCAGCAACAGTCCTGCACAGGGATGAAATTCAGCCATACATGGAGGAACAGAACAAAACTTAAGCAATCAAATCTTGGTTGGAGGTGCTAAAGGGAATCTTGGTGAGGCACAGGGATTGTGTGGCGTTTTTATGAAATTCACAGAGTTGTAGGGAAATGGCCAACAGCTAACCCAGAATTACTGAACTTTTTCTTTCTTCATCTCCATTAATCGATCACAGGAATATTAGAGGGTCTAGTGACTGGACAACAGTTACTGCGGGAAGAAGAAAGAAACCTGAAATCACTATCGAGCAGGAAAGAAACCTTTATATTAATTTTTCAATGCAATCAGTCGATGTCTCCACTAAAACATTTGACTGAACAAATCTAAAGGAAAACTGAATGGTACTAGCTGTTATTAGGTGATAAATGGCACTGACGATTGATAGCCAAAAAGTTAAACCCAGCTATTCTGGTGAAGCATAAAATAATAACTATCAAAATCTCCTTATTCTAACATTGGTTTGGGGCCTCAGTCCACCTTGTTCTAGGCATATATCTCACTTGGCTATACAGCACTAATGAAAGAGTTTGTATACCCTACACGTTCCTTGCTACTTTGCAAAGCATGCGGATACCTTGCCACATCCTCTTCTCACCTCTGAAATTCTTCAGAGGTGCACACTGCACCCTACCCTTCTCCAATATAATTTTGCAGAGTATAAAGAAACACTGATAATGTGAAATACCTTTCTTCAGGACAAACTGTACTGCAGTGTTCCAGACAGGTCACTGTGTTTGGGTCCCGGCCTGTTAAAACACACATAGTGAGTGCACATCCTGCAAAAGACAGGTTCTATAGGTGTAAGGATGTGGAATAAAAAACAAGGCTAGAGACATCAGTTATATAGCTAAATCCATGAGGCTGCCTTTTTCCTTGATTAATGCTTTTGAGGTCTGCCAGTTCTTGACACTTATTGACCCTTGGAAGAGAAAGGTGGCTTGATTATCTCACAGCAAAAATGCATACATGCAGAGATAAAAGGTGTGATGGATGGTATCACAATACCAGCCATTTTCACCTGTGCCAGAGATACCAACCTTTACCTTAAGATAAGACAAAACATTAAGTGCTTTGGGATCAGTCCTTCCTGTGTAGCCTGGAAAATGCCTACCATAATGGAAGATGCCTTCATGGCCTGAACACAGACTGCAGTTCTGCTATTCAGTTTCAGCTATGATTGTTAAATTGCAGTTCATGTAACATTAATTTACATATATGCAAGAGGTGGGGACTGTATTCCAGGCAGAAAAAACAAACATGCTGCGTCAATAGCATTTAGTAAGTCAGTCAGTGGCCTCATTTATCACAGATCAATTACCAAGAGTGCGCTTTTTAGGTTCAAATGTCTGACTAGACACAAAGTAAAGGGCAAGAAAACTGTCAGATCTCTTGTGCAGCTTACAAATGCTCTGGTTAAATTCACTAGTTTACAAAACTGATGGACAGGTGTTGTGATGTGAAAGGTGAGAACAGATGTGCTCACGGAACCATGATTCAGGTTTGAAAGTGTAATTTCTGGCTTGATACCAAACTTCATGGACAAATTATCTGATTTGTGCTTCTGCCTTACACCTGCTAAATGAGATATGCCTTTTCCAAAGTTTATTTGTTTCTAACCAGTACTCATACTAGAGCAGGCTTTAACACTGGTCCATACATGTGCTAGTACCTTGAAGTCCCAATGTGAGTGCTGAGTGATTCAAATCATAAGGCAGCTAGAAACTTCCAGATGGCATTTTTTATAGAAAATAGCGGTAATTTTTGGCCTGACATACGTAATCATAAGAACTCTATGAGAAAGCATTGCATATTACCAATGGTAATGTATTTTCCCACTAATAACTAAGAGAATGAGGTGATTGTCTCTTTTAAAAACAATGCTAATTCTGTTGCAGATCCAGCATTTTATCCAAGAACAGAAACAGAAGTTTAAAATATCACAAATTGCATTAAAGCAGAAATCAACATCTGTGAAAGCAGCAATTTTAAGAATAATACTTTTTCCCTCTTTTGAAAAAAATAACTGAAAATGTTAATGGTCAATAGACTCCTGTTTGATTAATAAGTATGATTATCTCTTGTTTTACAAATGGAGAAACAAAAATCTTGAGTTTCACTCAAATCACACAGCAATGCTACTTCTTCTTAAGCAAGGAAGAGACCATCACTCTGCTGCTTGACTGTGAAAAAGGCTCAGTGGCACAGAGATTTCTATGTGAGAAAAGAAATCTGTACAATTTATATTTCACCGTGAAATGAGCCTAACTATAATTTCTGATTTTTGGGTAAATCAGTTTATGGCAACAGTTCATATTTCCACTGCCCCTTTGGTTGTAGGGCTCACCTTTGAAAGCATTTTTGCCAACTAAAATACTAAGAGAGACAAAAACTGGGCCTGAAGCACCCCAGAAGCATCTACTTCCCCAGTGAGTTTAGAGGATTCTGTGTCATAAGCTGAGCCAGTGGGGTTTTGATGATTAAGTAATCCTTCTTAGCCTTGTATCCTGCAGGGAAAGGGGCTTGGAACAAGATCTAACAGCTGACAGAAACCGAAAGACTCACTCAAAGGCAAAGCTGTTCAATCACATACTTCTCTTTCCTGAAGTTCTACATCGGCTCTTAGGATTTTACTATTAGAAGAACAGAAATGGTATATTAGGGCATCTAAATCACATTCCCTCATGTTGGTCCTCTTTAAGTTGTATAGAAATTCTTGAAAGAGGAAAAACTCATAATAAAAGAGATAGTATTAGAATGCACTATAATCCGAGAAACTAAAACCAATACATTGCAAACAGGAGTGGAAAGGAGCAACAAGTGAAAATCTAAGCTAGTATTATATTTTACAGCTCAGATACCAAATCTCTAGATTTCCCAAGATGCAGTGAACAGTCCCCACTGTTGGTGTTTGTTATGGGTTTGTGTGGTGCAGTTTTCTTTGGTAGTGGGGGAGGGGGCTGCAGAGGTGGCTCCTGTAAGAAGCTGCTAGAAGCTCCCCCGGCTCCAAAGAGCCGGACCCGCCTCTGGCCCAGGCCTAGTCCATCAGTGACGGTGGGAGCGCCTCTGGGAGAACAGA
>VYZV01044814.1:28792-47615 GCA_013401275.1 Pandion haliaetus | reverse complement strand
CACGTTGGAGAAGTTGGTGAAGGACTGTCTCCCGTGGGAGGGACCCCACGGTGGAGCAGGGGACGAGTGAGGAATCTTCCCCCTGAGGAAAGGAGCGGCAGAGACAAGGTGTGGGGAGCTGACCCAAAACCCCCATCCCCTGTTCCCCTGCGCCGCTGGGGGGAGGAGGTAGAAAGCACCGGGAATGTAGCTGAGCCGGGAAGGCGGGAGGGGTGGGGGAAGGTGTTCTGAGGTTTAGTTTTCCTTCCTAATACCCTTGGTTTTGATTTGATTTGTAGTAAATGAAATGGATTTTGTTTCTTCCCCAAGTTGAGCCTGTCTTTTGCCCGTGACCATAAGTGGGGAGTGATCCCTCCCAGTCCTTGTCTCGACCCACGAGCCTGCTGTTGTATTTTCTCCTCATCCCAAGGTGGCCAGGGGCAGGGGTGGGGGTTGAGTGAGCAGCTTCGTGGTGCTTTGTTACCGGCTGGGCTGAAACCAAAACCACGACAGTGTTGCACTTCAGATTCCAGCATGGTCCTGAGAAGACATAAGAACAAGGCATGAACTTCCTGCTTGAATCTGGAGGCCAGTAAGAGTTTCAGAAGTGAGACACAAATCCCCTAAAATCCTAGGGGTATTCTTCTTCAGGAAATTTATTACCAAGTTATTAGTGCTTTAGGATAACAAAAGGACACAATGAATGCCTTCAGGGCCTGCTTGCAGTCTTTTGACCTTTTTGAAGAAGATTGCTCTCAGAAACACAGTTTATCAATAGTGTAACCATTAAACATATACTGGGTTAAAGGCTTGCTGGTAAATCGTTTACATTAAAAATTGTATTGTTGACTGATACCTGCCTCACGTTTTCATTCAAAACCACTTAAAAACCGCAAAACATCCAACAACTCCAGAACCTGTTGATGTACTGACTAAACTGGTTTTGATTTACAGCAGTTTTCAGCAGAAAATTAGTTTCGTCTATTGTATTTTGCAGCTGAAATGTTAGCAACAAAAATTTCTGAATACATAAGAGGAAATCATTTCAGATTGACACTCCTTAAATAACATGAAATAACTCCATATCTCCTTGTAAAAGGTTGCCTATCAATTTCAAATATAATATTTTATCTACTTGTTTGTTTTTCTAAAAAACATTTATACTAACATGGCTAATTATTAATGGAAATTAGTAGTCATAAGCCAGACTTTTATTCATTCTAATATGAGGAAAATTTTAAATTTTCAAGAATTGCTGACAACAGCAAAACTAACATGCTAACTTTTAGCCTTGTGTAACAAACACGACTGTGGTAAATACAGAGGTAGCTGAAAGTTTCTCAGTATGCTAGAATGCAAAAGGAAACACCGGTAAAGAAAGAGCAGGAAAACCAAACAGTTTGGAAAATACTGAATGTGTGTTTCTTAGTATGAAAAGAGGTAAGAGCAATTCTTTTATTCGTGTTGTATTCAAGTATGTAGAACTTTTTATGAGACAAGAATTTACATAGATTGCATTACAGAAATGCTTAGCTGTCTCTTCTGTACTAAAACACAGTGCAACACACTGACTAGTTTTTATGATTGTGAAGAAAAGTTTGAGAACAGAATCCAAGGGCAGCTGAAACTGAAATCCAAGTGCTGCAATTTTTTTGTCTCAGATATGTTAAAAAGTAGCTCTGGGTGAAACGGTACTGTGTTTGTCCTTGGAACATCAACTTTGGCTGTGTTCTTACAGCGCTCTTCCAAACACAGGAGGAGAATACTGCAGTGGCCAGCCAGTAATGGCACTTGGTGCAAGAGTCAAGTTGAAAACCTTAGAAAAATACTCACTTCATGTTGAATCTGAAAAAAAATGTAGAAAATGGAAACATTTGGGGAAAAAAACCCCCATGAAATAAAGCAGAAAAAATTCTCTTTGGGTCCTTTTCCTGACATTTCCCTAATCCAAAACAAAGTAGCTTGTGTGTTTGTATTTGAAAAAATCGTTAAAATTCTTTCACAACAAAAGAATTGTTGAAAAGTTTTATTGTCAAATGCCCATGAAAACACTTCAGCAATCCTAAAAAGTAAATGAGTATTTCTACATTTTTAACATATTTTCCCCATTTATTTGAGCTGAAAATATTCACAGACGTTAACCTGAATTTTGCAGTTTCTAGGCAATTGGGACTTCATTTTACTGTTTGTGCAAAAATGTCATCAAATCCTAGTCTTTGTATTCTAAAAAGCGGTTGCAGCCTGTCCTCTGCCAGCAAAGCCTGACATAATGTTTCATATCAAAGCAAAGGAATGCCAAAAATGGTTGAATTTACTAATTACAACTAAGATTAAACAGTTTATTTACTGAAAAACAGAACAGATCATATTCAGGAATAATACAAATGAGCAGCGGTTTTCTTCATTTGTAAGATGCAACTGAAAGGGACTGAATTGTGCCCAAGATTACTACGGTGCATATTTCTGAGGAAAATGCCAGTGATTTTAGTAGAGTTTTCCTAGCACTTCCTTCCCAGGTTTATGTGCTTAAATGTAATAAATGTTTAATTACCTGTAGAGGTTGACAGTCACTGGCAATCAACCAGTGCAATACTGTTGGCTGATTTTTTTCCACATTGAAAATGCATCAATATTTCAATGAAATCTATTGGGAAAAAAACTATCAGGTAAATTTTTGTAAATATGTTCTTTTTTTTTGTACACCCAGTTCTACTAAATAAATGGTATGAAATCCCATCCCCTAACCCTCAGCCCTTCTCCTTATAATCACAAGGTCACATTTCTTCCCGAACTTCAGGCCTTTCTTAAGCCTCATAAAAATGGGCATCTTAAACAAGTAGTCTGTACTTGCTGGTGTAAGACCAAACTTTCATCAAACCTTGTAGAAAATGTTGGTAAAAATACTGCTCCTTTAATAGCAAAATTGGCAATTCTGCTAGCTGTTAAGTTTCATTGGCAAGAATTAACTGAAATAAAGCTTGAACGTATGGCATATATCAACAACAATGTAGTGTAATTGGAAATATATGCTGAGGAAGGAATGTCCGGATTAATTAAAAAAACCCACGTTTCTGTACAGCCTTTGTAATTGCAGTGCTCCTATTATCCCGGATGTATCTGACTGACTGAGTCATTTCCATTAAATCAGGCATTCAAAATTTCTCACTTAATAGTGGAAACACATCTTGAAATTTAAATACAAATACCTTGATGCTCATTAGCACATAAACTTTGTTAGATAAACTGTTAGCAACTACATAGAAAGTTTGTAGATTTGTTTGCACTTTTTACAAGGAACTATATATTCATATTTAAATCAAAAGATGTGCTAATTAGTAATCAGATTAGTACTTCACAGCTTCTTCTGTTTACAACATCCCATAAGGTCAATAAGTATTAATATCTGCATTTTATAGAATAAGCAAACAAGGCAAAAAAAATCAGCTATAAACATAACTTCTGATGAATTTAGCTCTCACATCAGTACCTTCTTTTTCTGTGCTTGACCACTTGACCCCACTTATTATATTTTGATTGGCAAGCTGAGTTTTTTGAGTGAAATAATTTATCACTCAAGTTACAACTAGTATGCGTGGGGCAGTGGCTGAAGTCCAGATCTCCTAATCCTTCATTCCAAGTACAAAATCAGGACCCTGTTATTTGCCATAGTAGGTTTGAATTCTCCATGTGTTTCTATAATAAAGAACACTCAGTTTTAACTAAGCAGGAGGAAGTAATTTATGAACATCTGATGAAGAAGATACAGTCTGACCCTCATTAGTATCCCCAGAAACACACCTCTCTGCCCAAGGGAACTGCAGAAAATGTGTACCTCAATTAATAAAGCTTCTGCATAAGTGCTGGGAATAAAATGAAATACGGATGCATATTCTCTTTTTTAAGCTGCTTTTGGAAATCCCCAAGATATCCTACCGATGGCCAGAAGAAGTTTACGCTCTGTGTGTTTTGGATAAAGAAGTTCAGTTTTAAGATATGCTTACAGCATTGTTTATGTCTTTGTTCTGAAACAAAGCATATTTGGGAAGAAGGCTGAATCATATAGTACAAAGGTGAGTAATTACTGTTGGGCTTACACTGCCTTTTACAAATGGCATCACCTTTTATCCACTATGCCTGGAGAAAGCATCATTCTCCTTTCAGTGTGAAGATGACAAGGGAAAGTAAGCAGTGACTCAGATGCCAGAGTTCTGTTCTAAATATATCTTGTCGGAACACTGCATATGAGTCTGAGATGTGGGTACATATGTCTCTTCTCCTCTCAACATTCTTTATAGTCTACAGTTTTTCTATAAAATTAATGTAGAAGCTCCCACTAAGTATTTATAGCATCTTTCTTTTATGGCAATATTTTTTGACTGGGATATTGCTCCACCTAATTAATGATTAGGCAAAGAAACATCCCACAGGCCAATGACTAAGAAATCCAGACAGACTTACAAGTAAAAAGTAAGTAGACCGACTCTTGATGTACGTTTATAGCACAGCAGTCACTGAGATCCGGTTGATCCAAGCACTGTACAAACCCTGTCTGGAATTTTAAAACCAATACGTTCTAAGAAGAGCTTAAATTTCAGTTAATGAAGATGTCTCTGTCTCAATGTCTTCCAAAAAAAGCTTAATGATTTGACCAAGTTCATCTAAGAGCTCTCTGGCAGCAAACTGATTTTTCCACTTCAAGTTTGGCTTCTTAAAGCACAAGATAGTACTCCATCTACAAGTAGCACAAGTGCAAATTTTACCCAGAAATTAACAACTTAGGATGACTCTTCTCCCTAATGAACACTTTCCTGGGTGGGGGGCAGGGTGAGGGGGCAAGGGGGAAATCAAACTGTTAATTAGATTAACATACTTACAGATAGCTAGAACCTGGAAGCAAACAACAGCCTTAAGTGTGACAATTTGAAGTCATTTTCTTGTCTTTAGTGTGTTTGTTAAAGGTTACAGGAATCTCCAGGGCACAGCTCCTCTTTTTTTTTAACGATGAGCTCAGTTTAGGGAATTAGCTAACAGCAGAGGACTTCTTCTGCTTCTCTTTTTCATATATTGAGTACCATTTCATTCTGTGAGCAGTGTCAGTGATGCATGATGCTTAAATTAAATGTCACCTTGGCTGAGGCCATATGTCTCAGACTAGACATTTAGACGTATAACCATCCCATTCACTTGTACAGTAAAAAAAGAAGATATCTAGATAGATTTAGATTAATGGTAGAATGTGAGTACTGATTATCGTAGACTTTATTGTCAAATTCCTAACTTTACTCTTCTGGTGAGCTTCCTTATGAGGGGAGAGACACTGGGCCCAATTCCAACCTTTTTTATACCAGTAAAGTCTGTTTGTGGAATTTTGGATGTGTACATCTAGTGAGAGAATTATCTCTTTGTACACTTCAATTATTTAGTATTTACTTATATCAAGATTATATTCTCAAGCACATCACTGTTATCAGTTCTCTTGCAATAGCCAGGCTTCCTTCAATGTGATACAGCACACGCTGATTTGTCACCAGATCAAGGGTTTCCTCTTCACTAGAGTGCTTGAAGGAGTGAAGAGGTTAATTTATAACTTCTTGACAAAGAACATCCTGCATGGTTTGCGATCAAGATCCCTAGGGGACCTTGTCCCTTCGATTCAGAGGCATATCTTTGTTCCTTTGGGCAGGAAGGGGCTCAGACATGCTGGTATAGCTCTGCAGTATTTTCCCATCCAAAGTTGTTTTCTGTGTACTCGGAGTCTGTGAGGAGAGAAGAGGTGGAGTTCCCAGAAGCCTCAGGAGAGGAAGAGGTTCAAACTTCCCACTCTCCAGGTATGCCGGATGTGATGGGGACGGGGCTGGGCAGCCCAGGCTTCCGTGGCCTTTTACTTGGGACTTCTGTGGCTGGGGACCTGAAAGCATCTTTAATCAACCTGGAATCCAGGTTATGGTCATGGAGATGAACAGATCCCAAACGAGGCCTTTGAAAACTCTGCACCTTCTTTTTTATCCCTTTAATTGGGTGAAATAAAAAGATATGAATTTATCCTTGATTTGCAGGTAGTTCTTGGATGCTCCTTTGGCAAGACAATTTTAAAGCTGTATTGGTGACTACACCCAGTAGAAAGGCTAGATACTGCACTGACATAAGAACGAAAGCATTTTACACTTCCTCGCCCACTTGAATGACAGACTAAGGGTAATTTGCTCTAGTTTGTCTCAGTCTACTACTAAATTTGTATGAAGTATCTTATTCTGATGATGAATGATAGAAAGACCAGTGAGGAAGAGGTGGAGACATTTCTGCACATGCACAAGGGCTGACATACTATCCATAAGTCCCATCACTGCCTTTGTTCCCAATGATACCTGCCTACCACCATCAATATTAACCTAGTTCTCATTTTAGATTGTCTTTAATATATCTCAGGTATTATAGGGATGCTCAGGTACAGCCACATAGCTTAAGAGATATATTGAACTGCTATGTTTTATTTTTGAGACATTTAAGAGAAATAGAACAGCATAGTTTTGGTGGTTTTTATTTTAACAGCCATAAGAGGTGACAGAAAGAGTGATCCCTGATTTGAAAAACTTTGAAAAGCTTTTAATCATCTCCTTCTGTGGGATCTAAAGATTATTGTGAAAAAAGACTACAGAGTTGCATTACTATTTCTATAATGTTATGTCAGTATTAATCACAAAGAGTAATATTTAATGGGGAAGAAGTCTCTGAGTATTGAACTATTTCAGCCTTGCCTTGGACAGTATAGCATGGGATATATATATATATATATATATATAAAAATAAGAGATTTTAACACTCACACCTTTTAATTCTACAATTAAATAATCCAAAATGTATAGGAGGTTCTTATGACAAACAGTTCTCTTTCTTCTAATTTTCCTATTTCCTATCTTCCTTAGCTATCCAAGGATAAGTGCAGCTGAACATGAGAATAGGAAAGAACAGTACATTTTCCCAGCCTATTTATGTACTGCAGAAAAGTTTCCCATATAAAAATAAATAACAAAATTATTAGACCCATAAAGGCTTTGTGAAAACCACAAATCAAGAAGAAACAATCTGCTCTGGTATCACTGTTTTAAACCTGTGTGAAGTTCCCTCTGAAACTGGGAGAATTTTTAATTTCTTTTTCTGTATCACAATGCTACCTAAATGCCTGGGAGTTGAAATAAGGACTTTGTTCCAGGGACTGGCCATTGGAAACATACCGTCTGTGCCCCAAACCACAGGTTAAAATAATAGACCGGGGACAAAACCTGTTACTATTTCCCTTTGACAGAAAAGAACGAATTTGTCTGTCATCAGTCATGAACCCTGCAACAGAAACTGAACATAGGTCTTAGTGCTGTGATTCATTTTTCTGGTCAGATAAAGAAAGAAAGAAACTTGCAAATAAAGGTCTGAAGATACTGAATTGTGTTACTTGGAGTAATCAGACTTCTGAGGGAACTTCTAGAAAAACAAATTTCAGCGTAACATCATGGATTCTCTGAAATCAGAGTATTTTTCCATTTAGAAATCAGGATCTTTCTGTGGGTGAGTGAATACCTGTATGGAAAGGAAAATATTTGGGAAAATGTTTAAGAATTTCTCAAACTCTACTTTATATATTTTTTTTTCCTTTATTCTTTTGGGGCACAGTTTAATGCTCAAAGTTTCTTGAACATTTTGAAGTTGATTCTTTAATGGTTTGTTCTTTTCCCATTTGTATATACTTACAGTACCACTGCTGTCCATTGGTACTAGGTAAGTGGAGTAAGATATATTTCCAGTGCTGCCCAGCAATGTTACCAAGGTTATTGTTAAAAAGCCAACGCTGATCCACTGTAATTGAATCTCAGACAATATTACCACTGGATCAGTGGTTGACATTTTAGTGACAGCCATAAAACTCTAGCACGCTGTTTGAGAAATATGTTGTTAACCCCCTGTTCTGGACAAAGTCTATCTCATACACTATATTAGTTACCTTTAGATAACAAAGATATTTTTCATCTAATTACTGTACAGACATTTAGAAGTATTAATGCTACATGGAAGAGTAGCACTCAGTTTTACCACTGCTTGGAACATCTACAGTCCACCTAACAGTGTTACTAAAAAAGATTTTTGGAAGGAAGAAAAACTTTATGCTTTTAAGGGTGTTTGGGGGTGTTTGTCGACAGTTGGCTGAATATGTGCCAGCAGTGTGCCCAGGTGGCCAAGAAGGCCAACGGCATCCTGGCCTGTATCAGAAACAGTGTGGCCAGCAGGAGCAGGGAAGTGATGGTCCCCCTGTACTCGGCACTGGTAAGGCCACACCTTGAGTCCCGTGTTCAGTTTTGGGCCCCTCACTACAGGAAAGACATGGAGGCGCTGGAGCGTGTCCAGAGAAGGGCAATGAAGCTGGTGAGGGGCCTGGAGCACAAGTCTGATGAGGAGCGGCTGAGGGAACTGGGGTTGTTTAGCCTGGAGAAAAGGAGGCTGAGGGGAGACCTGATCGCTCTCCACAACTACCTGAAAGGAGGTTGTAGTGAGGTGGGTGCTGGTCTCTTCTGTCAGGTGACTGGTAATAGGACGAGAGGAAATGGCCTCAAGTTGCGGCAGGGGAGGTTTAGATTGGGTTTTCGGAAAAATGTCTTTACTGAAAGTGTTGTTAGGGATTGGAACAGGCTGCCCAGGGAAGTGGTTGAGTCACCATCCCTGGAAGTATTTAAAAGACATGTAGATGTGGCACTGAAGAGACATGGTTTAGTGGTGGACTCAGCAGTGTTAGGTTATGGTTGGACTCGATGATCTTAAAGATCTTTTCCAACCCAAACCATTCCATGATTGTATTCTAAGGAACCAAAGCATTTAAGGAAGTCTCCCATTAACTGAGTTTAGAACAAGATCTTCACAGTGAGCAAGTTGTCTCACAGCTAATTGGACTTTCACAACTTACGGCAACAGTGTTGGAAACATCTAGGGATGGTGGGTACTGGGGATAAGAGATCTAAGTAAAGGAGCCATGCTTCAAATCCAAAACTGCAATTCTTTAATTATTCTACTGTGGTTATATTTTAAAGGGAACTCACTGTTTTTTTGGGTATTAATAATTCTGGCATTTATAACCAGAACACCTAAACCAGGGTGATAAAATGTTATGTATCAGTGTATATTTACAGGTAAGTTAGTCAGGTGAAGCAAAATGACCTTGCATTAGAACACAAGATAGTAATTACTGCTATTGGCAATGACACAAACATTAAGACTTGATAGTTCAGTGACCTGATATGGTACAAGGAGTTATATATTCCAAGAGTTTATTAAAGAACTTGGATCTTTTCATAATATGTCAGACTTAGCCACTCTTAGGTTCTAGTGACTGGGAAAGTGAAGAAGCTAATCAAGAGTCTTTGTTATCCATTCAGTTGTACTTACATAAGATTTAATTTCATTTATACCATCCCTTTATCACAGCAAGAAAGCAAACAAACAAGCAAAAAAGCCAACAAGAACCATGAAATAATAAAAGAGTCACTTTGTAAGTCAGGTTTGTGATTGTGATGCTCCTTCCAGTTCAACCAGCAGCCCTAAAATACAACTACTGTTTGCCAGAATAACAATTGCTTTTGGAATAAAAATGAAAGCTGCAATAAGAAAGTCTGAAGCACTACAGAGTAGGAGAGTTTTGGTGCTAAAGAGTGCCAGTGATCATTTTTCCTGTTTCTTATGGATGAATTTTCAGTTCTGGTAAATGAAATAATGATACTGTCTTTGTATTCACCCAGTTAACAGACCCCACAAGAGATGGGAACTTATACACTCATCTGCCTTGTTTTGTCAGAGTGGATTGCAAAATATTCTTCAAGGCTCAGCTATTATCTAGGCTAGAAAACATAATGCAAAACATTTGTGTTTTTTTAGAAATCAACACTGGCACCCGCTGAGAGTTTGAAACGTAACGTCTGAGTCTCCCTCTCCTTCTGAAACTACACTACCTGATGAGATATGGCACTGATGTCTCCTAATATTGACTGAGGAGCAATTTCCAGTAACAGTAATAGATTCATCTTGACAACACATTATTCAATGTCAAAACCAAGCCCTTGGCTCTGTCTGGAGGGATCTTTCTGCTGTTTCAGGAAATCAGTACCAGAGAGAGAGTCAGGGTTAAAGTAGGTGTAAATGTATTTAGCAGGCTGATCTGGATGTTCTGCCTTGTTAATTCTATTGCTTCAACAGACTCGAACACTTAGTCCCTCCACTCAACATTGGTGATGCCACACCTGAAATACAGTGCCTAGTTTTGGCCATCCACTTCAGGGAGAGGTTCCAGTGGAAAGCTGAGAAGATAACCAGGGGCAGAGAGCACATAACTTATGAGGAAATGTTGAGAAAACAGGGTTTATTTAGTCTGATGAAGAGGAAGCTAAGGGCCAATCTAATAGAAACATGTAACTATTTGTACAGTAGTTACAAAGATAATGAAGCCCAACTCTTCTCATTAAAGCCAGTATAAAAAGGGGCAAAAGCCACCAATTGTGTATATAAGTTCATGCTGGACACTGTGTGTGTGTGTGGAATCAACAGGAAGCTGGATTGCACTGGGAGAAATTACCCAGAGAAGTTGTGGAATCTCCATCCTCGAGATTTTCAAGTGCTGGACAAAGCCATGGCTAACCTGACCTAGTATTGAAAATAGTCCTGCTTTACATGGGTAGTTGGACTATATAACATCTCAGAGGTCACTTCGAAACATAATTTCTACAAGTCTTTAATTTTCATAACACTACAATTATGAAAGTGTACTTTCCTTCTTAGTGTTTGTTGTGGTTTCGGTTTCAGCCCAGCCGGTAACAAAGCACCACCGAGCCGCTCACTCACTCCCCACCCCCACCCCGGCCACGTTGGGATGAGGAGAAAATACAAAGGCAGGCTCGTGGGTCGAGACAAGGACTGGGAGGGATCACTCCCCACTTACGGTCACAGGCAAAAGACAGGCTCAACTTGGGGAAGAAACAAAATCCATTTCATCTACTACCAATCAAATCAAAACAAGGATATTAGGAAGGAAAACCCAACCTCAGAACACCTTCCCCCACCCCTCCCGCCTTCCCAGCTCAGCTCCATTCCCGGTTCTCTCTCCCTCCTCCCCCCCGGCGGCAGAGGGGAACAGGGGCTGGGGGTTTTGGGTCCGCTCCCCACACCTTGTCTCTGCCGCTCCTTTCCTCAGGGGGAAGATTCCTCTCTCGTCCCCTGCTCCACCGTGGGNACACACTGCTCCAGCACTGTTTTTACCATGGAGCTACTGCCATCTTGGGGAGCCTCTGCTCCACCATGGACCTCCCTGGGCTGCAGGGGGACAGCCTGCCGTCTCCCCACGGGCTGCAGGGCCATCAGCCTCCTCAGGTGCCCCTCCTCCCCCTCCTTCTTCACTGACCTCGGTATCTGCAGAGGGGTTCCTCTCACGTTCCCACCCCCACACTGCCGGTTCCCCTTCTTCAATCTGTTCTCCCAGAGGCGCTACCACCGTCAGTGATGGACTAGGCCTGGGCCAGAGGCGAGTCCGACTTTTTGGAGCCGGGGAAGCTTCTAGCAGCTTCTCACAGGAGCCTCCTCTCCCCCACTACCAAAGAAAACTATGCCACACAAACCCATAACAGTGTTCATTACTATAAAATCGGCAAAATGTAGTGTTCTAATGGGACTTTCTTGATCACGTGTTATGCTAGTCTTGGAAATTTGCAAGGCCAGGCCAACCTTCAGTGAATTCTCAAAATGGAAGAGGCAATATCTGCTATTTAGGAACATAGAAAAGAGAGATTTCTTTGCTCATCATATCTAATCCTTGTTATCATAGGAACCATGTAACGACTATGTTTGACAGATTTGCTGCCTTTATTAACTGAAGATGCTGTCTACACTGAAATTCTCACAGGTACAATATTGAGGTCTTTAGGATCACTGAGACGGGAGCACAGTTCATAGAAAGTAATACTCTGTTCTTAAGACTCTTCATGCCTCCTAAATCTGATGGATTTTCTTTCTGTTCCTACATAGATAGAAAGCATTCTAATTAAAGACTTGTGGGATAATTGCATTTGGTTATTTCATAGTGAGTTTGGTTTCACAATGGTTTCCCCTGTTTGTTCCAGGGGAACAGGTTCCTTTTGCAGATATTCAGTGGTTACTTGCTCCTTCTTTGCTTTCCAAAGAGAAGTTTCATTATCTTGTAAAGCCGTTAATTACTCCAAAGCCTCCAGGCATTTCTAAAGTAAAGTCTTATAGGTGAATGTCTTATGCTAGAGCTCAACATGAACACTATACCCAGATTCAAAACAAACTCACAATTTAGAAGAATACAGATCTTAGTCTTGACTTGACCTTCACAAATGACTTTTTCATTTTAGTATTCAACAGTAACAGAACCTCGGTGCTGAATACCCTTTACTTGGTGACCATTTAAGTTCTACATTTTTCATCTGAGGTTCAGTGTTGTGATATCTCATTTTATGTGAAAATCTAGTGACTTAGTTAAATGACTTAGTGCTATGAAGTATGTCAACGTAAAAAGTTCAGCTGTATACAAATATAACAGGCTTTTTACTGAAAGGACCAAAGAGTCTATGGTATTTATCACACAGCAATCCAACCATTCCAGTACTTTATTTAAATGAAAATAGGAATACAAAATAAAAATTGAATTTTGTATGACACTTAGATTTCCCAGTGACAAATACAGTGGGAAGATAGAAAGACAAAAGAGATCATATTGCTAATAATTACACAGCCCAGCAGTATTGCCAGTCATAGGACCACCAAGTTTACATGCTTGGTTTGAGCTTAAAATAAAACAGGAAGAGAGGAAAGCATTTTTGCAAAATAAAATAATATGCAGTCCTCCCACTGATCTCTTGATGTGCACATACCCCCAAAACTGTGAAAATAGATGAGAAAAGAAATCTAACAACAATTTAGTCAAAGAATCTCAAGAGGGTGACTAGTCACCTCTGTTTCTGTGCTTGTGTCCTTCAGGTATCTACTACAGAAAGGTGATAAGTAACTAGAATACAAGGCCAATCAAAATCTGTATTACTTACTCTATAATGCAGTTCTTTCCAGGGCATGTTTTCTTAGAATATTGATTAGTCTATTTATTGTGCAAGCTTGGAAAATGCAAAATGATTAGACACATTTTTTTAAATCCCATTCTTTACATCAACAGTGGCATAGTCCTCTAGGTATTGCCTATACTAGTATGAAAGGTAAAATTCAGCCACCAGCATGGAAAAAATACCTTGAAGGGCAATTTGACTGCAATATAATGAGTGCTGGGAAAAAAAGAAAGCTTTCTACCTTCACAGTGACTCACAAAGTTTACAAAGAAAGTTCTACACGAGGGAAAAAGCTTGCTTAATGCACAGAATATTGCTAGGTAGATCAACTACAACTCCCATTGGGTCCCAACCTGCTCAAACTGAAGGGAGTGGCAAAACTCTGATTAACTTCATGGTATTTCAGCATGAGCTCAGATTGAAAAAACTGCTGATGCTGTACCAGTGTGAATGCTGCCTAGTGAGTGACATTGGGAATATGCAGGAAATGTGTAAACTGTGTATCTGAGATTGGAATTTCTCTGAAGTAGCTACTTAAAATACTGGGGACTACCTTCTTAAATTTTGCCCAGTTTGATTTTCACAGGTGCAGGAGTACTTACGCTAACTTAATCCAGAGTTGTGTTTTCCCCTCACACCTAAGGATCAGCTAGCTACACTGGGTTTTGACTCTCAGTATCTTTTTTACAAAGCAGGAATCCTGCATGACTATGTTTTTGAAGGCAGCTAGCTAAACTGTATATGGAATAATAAGGCAAACAAATGCACTCCTATCTGGAAACCAGATTCAAATTCTCACTATTTCCCTTGGAAATCTTACTAACACTGGTGATTTAGGACTATGTTCACCAGTTGGTAAACCAAGAGATAACTAAAGTGCTTTTCATCCCCTTAGTTTCCTCTTTGGGCTGACTGTGAAATGAATGCTTAAAGATGCCATAAGGACAACCTGCTTTCCAGACCTGCCACTCCTTTCAAGACTGAACTTTGAACTAGCAAACATCTTGCAACACTATTAGCAATACCTGTGCAAGCAGAGTCTGGAACGAAACCATCAGCTGATACTTCAAATGCAACTACTGAATTAATGGAAAGTAACGTAGTTTCTGTTGGGAAAATATACTACTTGCATTTTCACTGATAATGTTTTCTACCTAAAACATAAGTATGTAGTAAATAAGAAATTAATCCTTTGCTCATTCCTGGAAGGCAGGGTTACAGGAGTTGTGACCTGTATGGTACATTAAAAATTATGATTATTGCTTACCTCTAACATGCATTCCAAGCAGCAGAAATATTATGGCTGGGCTAGGGAAGGAGAAAGGACTTAATGAGAGAAATACGGGGCCTCTGTATCATATCCAGCTTTTCAGAGGACTGCTCGGGTGTATGCCAGGAGTAAAAGGGCACAGTCCAGAGGACTCCTTCTTTCATAGATCTCTTGGTGAAAGACAGTTGAAAGGTGTCAGTGCAAGCTTATTAGATCTATTCTGTTCCATTATCTCTCAACACAGAGGGACGGATTTTTCTCTTTGTCTTTCATACATATTCCTAGTACTAAGTGTAGCAAAGTGGGCCACATCCTGGAGTATTAATTTCGCTTTAAAAGCATGAAAATGTCTTACAGTAGACGACAATAGCATACTCTGGCACTCTCTAGTGCCTCTTTCCAGCTCCATTCCATCTAATAGGCCTTGCTGATCAAAATATTTCCGTTATGATACAGAGAGAGAAAGAGGAGGAAGTGCCATGACATGACTGAGCCAGATCCCACCAGGGGTTTTGAAGAGAGAGACCAATACTTTAAGCAAGCTGATGCAGCACACAAATGGAGCTTTAATGATTTCTGGCGGCTCAATGTTCGGAGCTGATCTCAGTTAACAATGGTGAAGACAACAGCACCAAAGTCCTGTGTCCTGCCCCCGTTCATTTATCTAACACCAGAATAGAAATACGTTGGCACTGTAATGCATATCCTGCTCAAAGGACCCAAGCATTTGACATCCAACTCTGTAAGCCTTTTAGACGGCAGGATCACAGACCACTACTTAGTGCACAAGTGGGATAAGGAGCTCCGTGCTTGATTTCAGCTCTGCCACTCCCTCTTTACATTCTCTGACCTTGGACCAATCATTTTGACCTTCTCCGCCAATATTTCACTTTTCACAGGTACAGTGAGAACCTTGTGAGAACACTGCTCCAGTTAAGTGTACAGCATTCTTTTTCTTCGTGAAAAAAATTCAAAACTTCCTTTCAGATATGGATAATAAAGACAATTTCTGACAGTAAAACAAGCAAAATCCCTTGAAAGTGCAGTTTGATAGGAATTTACATCTTGCTTGATGATTCATTGGAGACATGAAAGCTTTTTTTTATATGAAAAAATGAACTTAAAAAACAAAACTACTGAAAAATATACCCAAAAATCCTCAGTCCATGGCTTCCTCTTCTTGTGCTTGTAGAAAATAAAATATTCTGAACACTCCTTTTATCAGGGCCTCTTAAATGGAATAATTTAAGGGAAAAACAAACAGCAATTGTATGATTGTAAAGAGAAATTAGCATTTTGCTCCAAAGGAATGGCAATTAGCAATGATGACATTGTGATTTATACTAATTGAGATTAAGTCAGACAAAATGGCAACATTAGTAATCATTTGAAGTACTGTATTACTCATTATACTGTGCTTTGTAAACATCTCTCTTGAAATTAAAAAGTAATTAGTAGCATTTTAGTCATTTAATTTACTGTAATTAGGATTTTAGGGAAACTACAGCCCTGCTATTGGAAGACTTTAAGGTTTTGAATTGAGCTTTTAGTGGTGGCTCATTTTCTGTGGTCCACAGAGGCAAACGGTATCATTGGAAGTAATAGGAAGGTATTTATTAGGATGGCTTGGAACAGACATACGCATCCATCTTAATGCAGTGACGTGACCTGGCTGGCTTAGAGAAATGCTAAATGCTACAGGGCCAAATCTAGATCTCAATTCAAAGTCAGCGTGGACAATGAATAAGCAAAGTTGTTACTTCCAAGGGGAGCTAGGTATGTCCAGCGTGAGACAGGTTGTTACCTGAGCAGAACATGGGACACCAAATTGTCCTTCTCACATAATATGCAGTAAAAGGAGACACCCAAGTCATATATCCACCAAGTGCTTTAAACAAGCAAGCATTCCTCTCTGAGGGTAAGGTGTGTCTGCAGAACTAGCCTCTTCCATGCTAAAAAGATACATGGCAGAGTATTCGACACCCACTAGTGTGGGCTGTCAACTGGTTCAAGGAAGGTGTGCAGCCCATATCCTAATGTATCCCATTAACCTTCATAGAACTTGTTGGTTGTGCTTAATGACAGTGCGTTAACAGGCTGTGAAAAGAAAAGAATGTCCCTGGTTTATCTTTGATTTATCCATGCTATCCATCTACTCAAATAAGTATCTGGAACAACTCTGAGCTTCCACCAAAATCTATGTCAATGTCTATATAGCATTTTGATTATACACATTCATAACTAAAATTTCTTTGTGTTCACACTGCTGAGCTACAAGCTTAGAAAGAGGCCTGAGGGAATGTTACAGGACAAAAGTCAGTACTACTCACTTATTTATCCTGCCTTTTTTAGCATAACTCTCATTTGCCGTTGACCCAGAACATGTCAGGGACTATCTTGGAAAGATTCTTGGTCCTCTGATATCACCTCTGTGGTGAATGAGATCCCAGTATTTTACACATAGATATCCAGATGGAAGCTACTAAAATAAACTTAGGTGCATTAGCTGGCACCAGAGCTGAAGCATCTGGCACCAACTGCTTCAATCTCTTACTGGATGATAGCTCCAGCCCCCTAACCACGCCTGTCCAAAAGTGCTAGAAGATACCTTTGGGCATCCCAGTCTCATGGCTGGTTGGTTTCTTCAAGGATGGCTATGATCAAGACATATTCAGTCACTTCAGGTAACAAATTAGTCACATTTTGGGAAGCACAGCTTTACAAAAGGTTGATAAAGGTATGCTTTTGTCCTGGTTTCGGCTGGGATAGAGATAATTTTCTTTCTAGTAGCTGGTATGGTGTTATGTCTTGGGTTCAGTATGAGAAGAATGTTGATAACACACTGATGTTTTCAGTTGTTGCTAAGTCGTGTTTAGACTAAGTCAAGGATTTTTCAGCTTCTCATGCCCAGCCAGCAAGAAGGCTGGAGGGGCACAAGGAGTTGGGAGGGGGCACAGCCAGGGCAGCTGACCCAAAGTGGCCAAAGGGGTATTCCATACCATGTGATGTCATGTCCAGTATATAAACTGGGGGGAGTTGTCTGGGCAGGGTGATCGCTGCTTAGGAACTAACTAGGCACCGGTCGGCGAGGGTTGAGCAATTGCATTGTGCATCACTTGTTTTATATAGTGCAATCCTTTTTATTATTGCCGTTTATTATTGTAATTGTTATTATTATCATTATTCGTTTCTTCCGTTCTCTTCTATTAAGCTGTTCTTATCTCAACCAAGTTTTACCTTTTTCCTTCCGATTCTTTCCCCCATCCCACTGGGAGGTGGGGGGTGGGAGTGAATGAGCAGCTGCATTGTGCTTAGTTGCTGGCTGGGGTTAAACCACGACAACTTTATACCAGACTTTATTCCCACTGCATCTTCCCAACAGGCTCCTAAAGCCCCATCCATACAGCCTATGCTGGCTTCCTCTCTTCTGTTGTCTTATATCAGGCTCGAGAATGTAACGGTCTCTGTTAGCCATAACACTCTGGAAGACAGGACTGACCAGCACAGGAGAATTATGTTTCATGAAAAAATTTGGGGAATTTGAAAGCTGTTTAATTCTAATGCACAAACCCAACCTCGTCTGCATACAAAAGAAAGTGGGAAAACACAGAAACACTGGCCTACTGATAGCCCAGTGGCTGCAGAATTCAAAGCAGGACCTTGAAACCCAAGTGCTGCACATCCAACTCAGACCTTTTGGTTTAAGGAGACAAATGTTTTCTTTTTCTCAGTCTCTCCTGTTGGGGCTGTTTCAGTGGTCCTAAATAATTTAACACTTACTGGGGCAAGAAACTGACTCACTACTCTTGAGTCATACCCATGGGAGGGGGGAAGAGTTCAGGATTTGCAACCTGGGACTTCAACAGGTCTCACTGTTGTGGCTGAATACCTGAAAAACAAAGCTCCTCTTTAACAGGCTTGGCCTTCTTTCTGTCCCACAAGAAATTATGTAAGAAGCTCTAGATCAGTAACTTCTGTTTCTAGCAAAAGAAATAAACATATCATCCGAGTCGAAACTGCAGCCAGCTCTACTGAAAATATACATGTATATTAAATTATGTTAGGAAAAGAAAAACTAATTGTAGGATTGTGGAAAGCAAAGGAGCTGAAAAATCTAGTTCTGCCTGTCCCCACAGGAGTGTTCAAGATGGCTCCAAAATGAAGATTCAGCCATACTGTAGTCATTATAAAATAACCACAATAATGGAACCGCAGTGGTTACTTTTCTCTTTTTAATTTAAAAAATGAAAATAGTGCTTGAGGCACTGGTGTAAAGTATGCTTGCCACATTTATTTATATATATATTTACTTAGTGAAGCATTATAATTTCTTAAAGATATAACCAAAAACCATCATGGTAAGTGCCTCTGACATAATTAAAAGACAAACTACAAAAAACAGATTTTTTTTCTTTTTTTTTTCCCCACAGATGGGTTGCAGAAAAGGAATGGCAGAACAGGGTAAGGTTGA
>VYZV01044814.1:0-23545 GCA_013401275.1 Pandion haliaetus | reverse complement strand
AAGGGGCCATCTCTGCAGCCCCCTCCCCTGCTACCAAAGAAAACCGTGCCACACAAACCCATAACAAAAATACTATGTTCAAAAGCAGGAGTAAATGTATAAATGTTTGACACGAAAAAATATGTAAGAAGAATAGAACTTTGCCAAATTCTGAATCCTCCTTCTCTTGCCCATGGTCAATGATTGTAGCAACATGCAAAGACAGTCACTTATTTTACATTAAGTACTCTGTGCTTTTGAGGCTGAAATTTATTTGATAGAGGTCTAATCCCTTAAAAATCTCGGAACCTGAAGGAAATGAATGTTTAATGTGGCCTCTTTCTAATCACAGTCAAGATCAGAGCAAGAAGAAGCTCACCTGCTTTTCACAGACAAGAAAACTCCTCAATCTTAAAATGAATTTGAACTTTTTCTATTAATCCCTACCAATCACAAAACAGATCACTGAAAACAAACTCTAATAAGATATTTAGTCGCTTTGTGTTACGGACATCCACCAGGTCTAGTTAAAATATGTAAGTAAAAAAAAGTAGCCCATTATACACTAATTAATAACTGATAATGGCAGAGAACCCATGAGGGTTAATTCGTTAGGTGGAGATGCAGAATTAAGCACAGACAGAATAAAAGAGTGGTAAATATGAAAATATAACTAAAGGTGTCATGAGGTGTACATAGCCCCTGGAGGTAAAAGTTAATAAGAAAAAAAGTAGGAAATTGGACTTGGGAATTATGAGAGAGAAGGTAAAAGGGAAAGGCAGGCCACAAACTCTTGCGCTACATAGGTGATTAAAATAACATTGGGTGAAGTATATCAGAGGAAGCACAGTCCCAGAAACACACTGGTAAGAAGTAGTAAGAAATTACTGCATTGAAAGCCAAAGATTTAGGAGAATAAATGCAAACAAGAAACCTTGCCAGGAGCGATTCCGTGGAACAAACAATTTCAGTTGAATGCAAAGTCAGAAACTACATATAAAAATGGCTACAGAAAACTCAGATATAAGTATATTAATATTCTAAATGTTATAACTTGGTTTTGTACTTACTAGAACTGTATTTTTGGTTAAATGGTAAAATAAGCACTGCTTCCTGGAAGAACTGAAGAGAATGGGAAATAATTACATTAATCTCCAGATGTAAAAAAATGTAGATAAGAAGTACTTTGAAATTTTACTTACTTTGGGACACTTGGGGGGAAGTACACAGGCTGACTTACAGTCACTGAAGTTCTTTAATGAATTACTTAAGATAATATCCTTGACTTGGAAGATATTTGAAAACTGATAGGCCAAAGATTATTCCCCAAAAATACAACTCCTCGGAGAAAGCCTAAATTACTTAGGGGGGGACACCCACTTTTCTCTAAAACACCTTTATTCTAGATAATCAGTTTCACTTTATGAAACTTGTTCAGCTATGAAGTAGTCTTTTCATTACCTTGAAAAGCACACATTAGCCCTTTGCACAAGTCGAAATGAACTCAAGTCTTCTGGGGTCTGCAACTAAAAACCCCATCTAGGGAAAGTTAAGCGGGAGTTTCTTCCACAGGAAGCTAAAGACCTGAAACATATGCATGGAACCTTCGAAAATGAAGAAGAAACTCAAAGACATGTGGTTAATTGTGACACTGAACTATGGGGATGCTGGTGAAAAGAAATAAACCAGTGAGAACAGCAGATGGAATTTTTGAGGAAAACGGATGGTTGGTTTTGGAGGTAGGATATTACAGGAAGGTTTGTGACACAGCACAGACAGCCTGGAGAAGAAGACATACCTGAGAAAGAAAAACTGAAGAAAAAGAAGTTCTTGAGGTAGCAGTGGGTTAGAGTGGCAATTGAACCACTTCAAAGTCGAATAAGAAAGAAAGAGAATGGTGAAGAAAGGCCCAAAAGGGCACAAGTATTAGATTCCACCTGCTTGGCATAGGCAATGCCTTCTCCTTAAGAAGCCATCTCCCACTGTGAGTATGCAGCCCTTTTCCCAGCCTACTGTCACAGAATTTTTTCAGTGGCAGAAGGAATGCCTCTTTTCAAACTTACCATGCCCTGGAGCTCAGCATGGAGCTGGGAGGGAATACAAGATTCCTTGCATTGCCCTCTTGTAAAGCCACAGCAGTTCACAGACTCTGATTGACTTTATTTTCAGAGCAGGACCTAAGGTAAACAGTGCATCAGCTGTTCAAGGATGTGCTGGGCTTCTCGCTTGTTTTCATGTGTTATATTGATCAAAGCAGCAGCAGCAGCAGCCTCCCAGCACAGCCCCTTCAGTCAACTGCTCAACCTAGTAATGACTTGAAATATATGAATTACTGGCCAAGAAAATACATGCCATGGATGGCAGATGAAGAAAAATTGTATTTAATAATTTTAAAATATATTTTCTCTCCCTTGCTCACTACCTTTTCTGTTCTGTTCTAAGCCATTTTGCTATGCAGCTCATGTGATTATTTGATTCACTAGCACAAGCAAATTTGGTGCTTGCCTTTTATTTCTTTTAATTCTCAGAGCAAATATAAGTGTTTTTGAAGTAAATAAATCATTGCTTTTATTCTTCAAAACAAGATAAGGCTTGCAGCCACTTATTTACCTCTTCTCCTGCTTGCCCAGGGATAAAAAAGGCAACTTGAGACAGTCCTCTGATGGACAACTGCTTAGAAGACTCGTAGCAGGCAGAGGAAAAAGTTAGACTAAGAAGTAATTTCCATATCTTTATTACTGTACTACGATAAAAAGGTGCCAATACTGAAAAGAAGCTGTTCAAAGAGCCAATGGAAAGACGATCAGAAATAAGTAAATCGTAGAAAACAACACTCACATTTTTCATTAACAAACTCTTTTCTTAAGACAATATGACAACTGGAAAACATCAACCTTATAAACTTCTTCTGAACACTGAGTAACTTTCTTAAGTCTAAGATTCGGCTGTTTGGAAGCTGTTTTTTCCAGCCAACTGGAAGGGACTAGACTCTCCCTAGCGTCCCACTTCTTGTTCACTTTTGCTGTGTCACCTTTGATTTATCACCTGCTAAAGCAGGGGAAGAATGGCATGCAGTTCCCGAGGCCAGAATCAATACATGTTTCATGCTGAGTGGCAATAGAGCAAAACTTTGGGGAACAAACGCCACCAAAAATGTTTGTGTTGGAATGGTTTGCTTATTGTGAAGTACATTTTCATTTTTAAAATGGGGTTTTGCTAAATGTATAGAAAAACTGTAGTAAAAATTTGTGTGAGAGCAAACCAATTTTTTAAAATCAGGGGGATTTTAAGAAACTTACAATATAGAAGGAAAATATTGTGTGGGTGTTTTTTAGGAAACATTTTCAAGTATTTTATTTGTATCTGTAGTTAAGCTATGAGAACCATAGGTGTATTTTTGGTTAAAGCTTTATAGCCCTTTTCACACAGAGAAAAAAATCGTATTAAGATATTAAAATATAAAGAATTCGTTAGTAAACATTAACACTATGCACAAATACTTGAAACCTTAAAAAGCCAACAAGGTGAAGACTTTGAGATAAAGTGTGTATGCCATAATGCGGATGGCCGCAATACAGAGACCACGAGTGCTGCTACAGTTTGCCTGGGAAAATGGAACTAAGTTGTTCCATGCCATTTTCCCTATTCTATCCTTCTTGACCATTTCAACTAGTTCTCATCTTACATATATAATATGCAAGTTTTTATGCATTAATTTTATTCTCTGACTGAATTAATTAAAATTGACCAGGGTCACCAAGACTGTACTGAAATTTTATGATTCTAATTATGATTAATTCATTGTCTTGAAAATACATAGTCTTCCCAGTCTTTACATCAAAATACCTTAATTGTATGTAAATTATTCTTGCTTTATTCACATGATTCTGCAATCTGGTTGAATGCAATATTTTTTCCAGCTAAGGTAAGATATTGCTGACAGCGTTATGTGACCAGTTTGATTTATATATTTTCTTATTTTTCAAGATATAGCAAAAAAGTAAGTTCCTTTGATACTACTAATCATATATAAATCCTTGAGCATTGTTTCTAACTTGGAGCTAAAGCTTATGTATTGAGTCAGTATTCCGATGCACACTTACAAATCTAAAGAAAAATAGAACTGTAGAGTTCCCTGATCATCCAAAGATCCCAAAGAACACTCTAAAATAGAAGTATTCTTCATCCTCAGATAAATCCACACTGATTATTTATCCAGAGTGACAAAGCTAGTCTGCTGAACTGATTCTGGGTGACTTTTGCCTCATTTGTATCTTAATTCTGATGCTTTATTTCAGTGAGTGGATTTTGAAAAATAATTGTTTATAAAGATTACATTGTAACTGACACACAGCACTTGGAGCTTAAATTAAGCTAACAATCTTTAAAAATATCAAGGTTTCCCATAGTAGTTTCCAACTGGTAGTTCCAACATCTAGCCAAATATTCTCTGAACTTTTCCTGAAAATGGAAAAACCACAGAATTTTTAAAATTTACATGACAATATCTGTTTTTTTTTTTAAATTATTCTATGTAACCTGGAAATCTGAACCAAATAATACTTTTATCATTTTCTGGAAATTAAAAATAATTTTTTGACTCACACATTCACAAATTAAAAATCTAATTTTTCCCCACAGCTTTTTGCTTTTTTAATTTTTTTTCAGTAAAAATTTAAAAAAAAAATCTTGTTTTACAAAAGCAGGTAATTTTCAGACAGTTGGAAAACCAGAATCTACTACTGAAACCAGTTCCTTAGTAGAAAATTTTCAGTCAAACTAAGGACATGGTATTCTTCAGGTCTCTTACCCCACTCTTACCAGGTGCACTGAGTTGATTAAAATAATTTAAAAAAAAAATGTAACAATGGAATAGATAATCAACATCTTTCTTCTTCTTCAACTACAGCTACCCAACCAGGAGCTGCTGGATTGATCTCTAAAGCCCAGGCAATTAGGAGAAAATTTTTCCTTAAAAAACCTCTTCAGTGAGACTGCCTCTCTTGAGCTCTTTCCCCAGGGCCAAAAAGGCATTTTATCTAAATGAACACAACTAATTACACTACATAATGCAAAAAATCATTCACGGCTCTTTTTATTAAATTTGAACTGTTCACTTATGACTTCTCTGATGGTGCTTTCTTAAGAGAATAATCTCAAGATATTATCGTTGGTCAGGGGAAACCTCCAATTCTACCTTTCCTTTCCCTTCTTACCATTGGTACTCTCTTTAGCGCATTGTCGTGGTTTCGGTTTCAGCCCAGCCGGTAACAAAGCACCACGAAGCCGCTTGCTCACCCCCCACCCCCTCGCCTGGCCACGTTGGGATGAGGAGAAAATCCAAAGGCAGGCTCGTGGGTCGAGACAAGGACTGGGAGGGATCACTCACTCCCCACTTATGGTCACGGGCAAAAGACAGGCTCAGCTTGGGGAAGAAACAAAATCCATTTTATTTACTACAAATCAAATAAAAAACAAGGATATTAGGAAGGAAAACCAAACCTCAGAACACCTTCCCCCCACCCCTCCCGCCTTCCCGGCTCAGCTCCATTCCCGGTTCTCTCTCCCTCCTCCCCCCGGCGGCACAGGGGAACAGGGGATGGGGGTTTTGGGTCCGCTCCCCACCCCTCGTCTCTGCCGCTCCTTTCCTCAGGGGGAAGATTCNGCGCGGGTCCTTTCCGCAGGCTTCAGTTCTTCACAAACTTCCCTGGTGCGGGTCCTTTCCATGGGCTGCTCTCCAGTCACACACTGCTCCAGCGCTGTTTTTACCATGGAGCTACCACCATCTTGGGGGGCCTCCGCTCCACCATGGACCTCCCTGGGCTACAGGGGGACAGCCTGCTGTCTCCCCACGGGCTGCAGGGCCATCAGCCTCCTCAGGCGCCCCTCCTCCCCCTCCTTCTTCACTGACTCCAGTATCTGCAGAGGGGTTCCTCTCACGTTCCCACCCCCACACTGCCGGTTCCCCTTCTTCAATCTGTTCTCCCAGAGGTGCTACCACCATCATTCCCTGTCTGGGCCAGAGGCAGGTCCGACTCTTTGGCGCCAGGGGAGCTTCTAGCAGCTTCTCACAGGAGCTACCTCTGCAGCCCCCTTCCCCATTACCAAAGAAAACCGTGCCACACAAACCCATAACATGCATTTACTAAATATTGAGATGAGTATTAAACACGTTAATCCTTCTCAGTGAATAAAATTATGGTTTATACAGATTACGTTTCTTGCTTCTTCACATAGCATTCAGGGATATGAAATAAAGCCACAAAATAAAATTGATTTATTTCTTAAAATCATAGTATATAATAAAAAATTAATTTTAATTTCAATCTGTATTAAACATAGCACTGAAATTCCACGTCAGGTTATTAAAAGCTTTTATCATCATTTTGACAGTAACTTCTGATATACTGGGAAAGGAGAAATTCAACTCAGGCTGACTTTTTTAACATTGACTTTAATATATTTTTACCCAAATGGAAAAAGGGATGAAAAATGTTTAGATCCAATCTGGAGTTTGGATCAAAGTATGCTCTTCCAAACAATCTGAAGATATTTTTATAAGACTTAAAGAAGCAATGAAAAAAAAATATTCAAAATAACCGTATACACATAGTATAACAACATCATAATGACATAGGATATTAATGTGAAATATCAAAACGGTCATTTTAATTTTTATGCAACATATGAAGGAATAATCAATGTCAGCCTGGGCCATAGCTAAGTGAAACAGTTTTGCATCCTTTAGGCTACATCTACACTGTTCTTGTGATCTACTTCAGGGTATAATTGCTGTTTCCCCCAGCCAATTACTGTGGAGCAGCTTGCATCCCCTCCATTCATGGCTATCCCCTTCTAAAAACGATTCGCTACATCTACACTGCATAGCACTTGGAGTACGGCTGGCTGGCTGAGAACATATTCTGGAAGCTACTGTGCCTGCTCAATGCAAACATCCTTCAGCACGCCACGCTAACCATCTGTCTGCCCTCATGCGCCACGTGCCTGTACCACCAAGCTTCAAAAACAGCCATATGGAGCCAAACGCTGCTCAGAGGTCCTGGAGACAACAGGCTGCACCTCCAGCTGCATTCCCTGCATGAGAAGAAGCTTTACCATCTTGTCAGGTCTGCCACTGCGTGAGCCTTGTCCTCCTATAACCAAGGTCAGCCTTAGTTCTAGGACATCAATGATCCAGCTTCTTCTTTCAAAAATATCTTTGAAGAAGAAACAAAGAATGCAGTTGTTGGTTATGTGTGGAGACACACAAAGTTGCAGCGTGGCTCAAGGAGCCCAAACGCAGACACAGGGCTCCAGGCATGGTCTTCTCAATTGCTGAGTGGAAGCATCATTTTCCTGGCCCTCTTGGTTTTCTTTGCTGCCAGGGTGCACTGCTGGCTCACATTCAGTTTGCTGTCTACTGGGACACTGGGGTCCTTTTCTTCAGAGCTGTTTCAGACAATTAGTCCCAGGCTGCACAGTTGTGCAGGGTTATATCTCCCCAGCAGCTGGACTTTGGATTTGCTTTTGATGAACTTTCTGAAGTTCCTGTCAGTCCCTTTCTCCAGCTTGTCCAAGTCACTCTGAATAGCAGCTGCTCCCTCCAACTTGCTGTAACCTGAAGCCTTGCTGAAAATACGCTCCATCTCATCATCCGGGTAATTAATGAAGACAGTCCCAATATTGAGGGTAATCCCAGTGAGGTCACAGGTCATCAGCTGTGCCAGACTGCCAGTTCCTTGTTTGTTCCATGTTAGCTTACAGCTGTTTGAAATCACTCCTGAATCATGCTGCTTTTAAAAGGGATGTGTCTTGCCTCTCCTGCTGTCCCCCAAGACACATCTGCTCTGTCCCTTGTTCCCTTCCTCCTCTTCAAGTTATGGTAACCATCCCCTGGCTTATCTAGTTTAAAGTCCTCTTCACAAGGTTAGTAAGACTGTTTGCTCACTTAGTTGGCTACCAAGCAGTCCTTGCTCCTCAAATAGTCCACCTGTGACACCAGCCACGGAGCCTGGTGTTGATCCACTGGATATGCCTACTTCCATTTGAACTCTTCCCCTTGCCGACAGGATTCATAAGAGCACCACTGGACCACTTGCCCTTCACCTCACTCCGAGAGCTCTGCACTCACTGTAGATGAACTCCAGGTTAACCCTAGCAGCAGCATTGCTGGCACCCATACAGAAGAGCAGCAAAGGTAACAAGGCTTACCAAGCCTCACCAGTATTTTTTTGCAACTTCCCCGATCCTGGTCTCTGCAGGAGGGAGTGTCCAAAAGCCATCGCTTGCCTTTTCCCCTTTGCACAGGAACCAGAAGCCAACCCTTAGTGCTGCAGCACCCAGAACCCCAAATATGATGGTCAGACAAATTATAGTCAATGTCTCAAACATTCGTTAAATAACTTTGGTGGAGAAGATGGCCTCTGTAAAAGCACTGGAGTTGTGTGAACAGGAAAATGTGGCTGGAGGAGGGGACCCCACAGAGGATGGGACTGTGCTTCTATCTTCAGTGGTCGTGCCAGCAGGGAGAGAGAGGCAACTCCCCAGTGAACCCCCAAAGTCCACCAACTGATTCCAGAGAACCCCGGGAACGTGAACTGTGCATGTTGAGACCACCAACTATAAAAGAAGGGAGAATGAGTTCTTAGTGCACACCCTCTGGACCTGGATCTCTACGCTGGCTGGACCAACGCTGGACCCAGGACAGGTGAAACCATTTTCTTCTCTCTCTTTCTTTTCTTTCTGTCTTTCTTTCTCTCTCTCTCTTTTCCACAGTCCCTACACCTCATTCTTTTAAACATAAACCATTGACCAAGTCTGGGACTAGGAGTGGATCTAGCTGCCCCTGGGCTCCTCTTTGAGAAGGTGTCCAGAAAGCAAGGGGGTCCACTCTGAACCTTGTGACTCAATGGGAGGGCTCTCCGTCTGTCACAGTTTCATGTTCCTTTTTCCACTTCTTTTTCTACACCTCCCTTCTCTTTTCAAACAGTGGCTTAATGACACGATGCAAGGTTCATATTGATAAATTCACTACTACTTGGACAAGGTTAGCTAGGTTGAATAAATGTTGATTGTTGTTTGAACTCCCCTGGTGTTGTTTCACCTTAATTCTGACAAAGGAAATCCGTGAACCTGAGTCGCTCCAACCTTGGGACGTGACACCAAGGTGCCCTAAGCATCTCCCAGCCAGGTGAGAAGCAGAGCCCAGAGCTGGCGGGGAGGAGCAGGCAGTGGGATGGTCTCTCTGGGGCTGCTCCTAACTACCTTGTGAGCCTCTCACACCTCTTCTGTGCCAGGCAGGAGCTCCCAACTCGCTGAGGAAACAATGCTTCTGTGGAGCAGGGGTGTTGGACAAGGCTCCTGGCTTTTTCCCACCCGGATCCTTGGCCCAGCTTAGTGTATTATGGGTATAGGTGACTCCCACCTGCCCCAAGTCCCCACTGGGGGCACAGACTCCTGGCCCCCTCTCTCTGCTGGGGTGCCATCGCTGGGACCTGGGTCCCTGCAGTTGTGAGTGGGCAGCCTGCAGGCTGCTGGAAGAGCCCCCCTGAGTGGCATCTTCCCAGATTTTCTGGGGAAAGGAAGGGGTTTGTGCCACTCTGTGAAATCACAGAGATACCAGAACAAGGGAACTACAAGGCTGAAAGGAGGAAAACACAGGAGAAGGTTTCTTGGGAGGGGGTGTGTAATTGCTGCTTTGCTAAGGAAAGTGTAAGACCAGCACGGCTTTCTTCCTGGTGTCTGTATATGTTGATTCTGAGATGGTAAGAGGGAGTAGGGGGGAACGAAGTCTGTTTTTTCACTCCATGCACTGACATTTTAAAAAGTCATTTGTTTACTTCACTGGTAGCTGCCCTTATGAAATGATGATCGTTCTGTTGTTGGATCTGCCAGTTTAAATTTTATACATCCAGTCTAGCAGAGGATTTCATTTTAGACAGAAGTGTCTAGGCACTCACTGGTCTTACCTGTGTTTGTTGTTCAGTGTCTTACAGAGACAGGGGCAGCAGCTATTTTTGTTGTGTTGGGTTTTTGTTTGTTTGTTTTTTTGACATTGCACACTTTCATTTTGCTGGCACAATTCCCACCTTCTGGTCCCAATTAGATTCTCACCTCCGGTGATGCTTGCTTGAATCCTCACTCATCACCATCTCAAGATCAAAGTGAAAAGATTATTGAAGTGACCTGACATAGTCTAAGGATTTGTCAGCAGCTGAAAGGGACCCTTGTTTTCTCAGGTCTTGGGCACTAATGGTGTCAAAGGCCAAAAACCTGTTTGTAACAACTATCTCATTTTCATATGCAGTATATTCCATTTGGGATATAAGTTTGTCATTGAATCTTACAAATTATGTTCTGCATTTCAGTCTGTCACAGAGTTTCAAAGTAGTTTCTGTGACATTAATGATCATATACTATGAGTGACAGTGCTATTACAAGCTTTACTATATTCAAGGTATGTCTGCATATATATTGACTTAGTATAACATTGCTCCCTTAATTTGCAAGACCTCACATAGCCCTCTCCATCTCCATTTCAAAAGTCTATTGATTCTATACTGGTAAATACAGTTGGTTTAGTTCATAAAAGCTTGCTTGGATTAAAAACCATATATTTCTTTGGCATATGTTCTTGTTCCAAAACTATTGAAGTGTTATGTTAGCAGTTCAGTTCTTTTTTATACATTCTTATATCCATTTTATTTATCTTCTCCATTTTTTTCTGACTTAACTTATTTTTCTTAATTATCCATTTTTTATTGATGCTGATGCTATTTGTCTTGGTAACACAAAAGAGCACCTCCAGAATGGTCAGATAGGCAGGAAGAGGAACCAAGATGTTTGAAAAGGAGCACAGAAGTTTAGCGCCTCAGTAGAGTGGGGACCTGTACTGGTTTGGGCTAGGATGGACCAGTGCCCATTGGCTAAGCCTAACCCAACGTGCTGGTTTTGGCTGGGATAGAGTTAATTTTCCTCACAGTAGCTAGTAGGGGCTATGTTTTGGATTTGTGCTGGAAACAGTGTTGGTGACACAGGGCTGTTTTCGTTACTGCTGAGCAGTGCTTACCCAGAGCCAAGGGCTTTTCTGCTTCTCACCCCACCCCACCAGCGAGGAGGCTGGGGGGGCACAAGGAGTTGGGAGGGGACACAGCTGGGATGACTGACCCCCACTGACCAAAGGGATATTCCAGATCATATAACATCATGCTCAGCAAAAAAGCAAGCTGGGGGAAAGAAGGAGGAAGGGGGGGGACATTCAGAGTGACAGCTTTTGTCTTCCCAAGAACCTGTTACACATTGATGGAGCCCTGCTTTCCTGGAGATGGCTGAACACCTGCCTGCCCATGGGAAGTGGGGAATGAATCCGTTATTTTGCTCTGCTTGCTCATGCAGCTTTTGGTTTCCCTATTAAACCGTCCTTACCTCAACCCACAAGTTTTCTCACTTTTACCTTTCCGAATCTCTTCCCCATCCCACCGGAGGGGGGTAAGGGAGCGGCTGTGTGGTGCTCAGCTGCCTCCTGGGCTTAACCCACAACTGGAGTTGTCTTAAAAAGAGCACAGGAGTTTAACACCTCAGTAAACTGTGAAATCATTACAAAATTGGAGTGAGCATACTAAAGCAAGTTCGTCCTAAAAATGATCAGTAGCGTAATACCTAATATTGACATAGAAATGGTCATTATTATGTTTCAAAGTTAACAAGCAATAAAATGAATGAGGCAGTTTAACTCTCTTTTGCAGAGACCGCAGTAGATTATCAGCAGAATTTGAATTAAAAAAATCTACTTATTAACCTATGTAATACATCTGTTATGCTCCCCTCTCTTACTGTGAAAGACCTTCACTGAATTGGGTCTCAACAATCTCTTCAGTGCTTCCATTTTTCATTAAACTGGGAACAGGTTTATATGATATTTCCAGCCAATTTTAGAAGTTTTCGATCCACTGATCATGCTAACAATTTTTGCAGGAACATCATAAGTGATGTTAGAGTCTCAGAAGCTAGAAGTACTTTTGCTCCTTGTATTTTGGATTCTTAAAAATGCTACAGTGAACTGTGTCAATGCAGCTCTGTGTTTCAGTGCCGAAACAAGATAGCCCAACGTTTTATCCAGGAATTTTGTATTCAGATGCTTTTCAAATACTAGCTAATTCTCATATCTTCTGTGAAACCAAGAGACATTACCTTTTGAAAGCTAGAGAAACTACGGTGGAAATTCTGGAGATGGTTCAGCAAGGGTAGAAGATTAATCACTGTCACATATATGTGGATGAATATATGAAAGATGCAAAAATCTTAACTTTATTGCACAAAAGTGGTAAAGCCATAGATGAACTCTTAAGTCACTAGTGATGACAACCCATCTGTTTTTTATTCCAGGTATGGTATTAGCTATTTCTTATTTAGGGACTATTTATTAACTCCTGTCACTAAATATTATCTTGCTACAACAGTAGTCCATATGAATTAGTAAAAACAGTTATTTAGCAACTGAGAACTTGAGGAAGTCAAGAAGTTCAAAATTTGCTTTTATTGCATAAATTTAGAAAAATATGTGATCAAGTGAGGCAGTCCCAAAGTTACTTGCATGTGTCTTGATATTCTCAGCAGAACTGAAAAATAAAGATCACTGATATATGAACAGAAGAAATGTTAAGAGTTATTGAATATTCTATAGGGATCATTTCTGTGATGGCCCACTTGCAAATTGTGTATCTTTCTGTGATGGCCCACCTGCAAATTGTGTATCTCCCATCATAAACTTGTCTATTTAAACAAACCCATTAAATCCTTAAAGCATATTAAATTTAAAATTTGGTTTTCATAAATTATTCTTAATAGTATTGTTGTATTCCAGAGTTTCCTAGCCTTCTTTAATGTGTTACTTGATTGTGTAATAAGGCATCCCTCTGGAACGGCAAAAAAAAAAAAAAATGTTTTCCCAACACTACCAAGATTATGAAATAGTCAGTAAAGCTGCATCATTTTTAAGTACAGATAATATTAATCTTGGGTCTTCCCATCTGCTACTATTGTAGGAAACTCTATCATGCATGTGAGGAAGAGGAAGAGGAAGAATATGCTTTGTTGTGCCACTGAACTGTTAGAATTTGCTCAAGGTGTGAGTGTTAGAATGGCAAGTCCGGTAGAAACTTACAGTTGGCAGAAAACTTGTTGCAAGGTAAAAATGAAACCCAACTACTTTTTCATATGGTTCTAGCCCATATTGCATGCTATTAGCTTCACATGCATGATTCGTTGCATATGTATGTGCTCCTAGCAGTGATGACTCTAACCATATTTTTGGAAAAGCAATCGAGCACTTACTTTAAAAGTCCAGAAACAATGTAATGAAGTTCTATTTTTCATGCAATCTTTATGATCACAAGCACCTAGGACTCTTTAAATCCTTTGAAGAGCCATTTTAGAGTCAACATACTCTTTCCTTCTCCCTGCCACAAATTTTGGGAAAAACCTGAAGAAGAAAAAAGGGACAGATGAAAGAAAAGGAAGCACAAATCCCCATAAAAGATATTCTAGTTTTTACTGTCTTGTCTCAAAGGATTAATGACACATACTCATAAGTGTAATACATATCTATGTATCTTTGAAACACCAGAGATAACATTCCCTTGAACTTACTCTGTGTTTCAAACTGCACTACAAAGACATGCTACAGAGAACAGTTGTGTGCTGGGTCCCAGCTCTGGTGGATCCCAGTGAGTGATAGAGGCTTAAGTGTAATGAAAAATGATACTTCACAGGAGTCTTTTTTCTTCATCCAGTAAATCTGCAGAGAATGTTGAAAAACACTGTTCCAAAAATCTTGAAACAACAAAAAAAAAAAAGGTGCTGGAACAGACAGGATATTTCTCAGTAGAAATAACGAACGATTTCTTTTAAAATTATGCTTCATACAGCGAAGTTTCACTCATCTGCGTACCATGACTCAGAAAGTCCAGTAGACTGAGCTGTCAACACTTGCTGAACTACCAGGCACAAGGAATTCAGGACACAAATTTAAATGTGGTAGTCAAATCACAGTAGTTTAACATTCTTTACTCGCAAGATTATTCAAACTGGTTTGACACTTAATTGTTGAAAAACTTATTCTGCTTCTAGTTGGCAAAAAAATGGAGAAATTTGGTAAAAATTAGGAAATATGATTTTACCTCATTTTAACCCCAAAAAGCATAGGTTTCAAGGGCATCTGCAAGCCAAGTGGCAGGCTGACACGTATGCATGGGGCTATTCCTCAGTTGTGTTTCTTTGTTCTATTTCCTTATGCAATGTCACTGACTACATGGATGCTCCAGAGCAAAGCAGAAACTAATTAAGTGCTCATCAAATGTTTCAAGGGCAGACATTTCTCTACCTCATTCCAGCAGCATGCTGGTGTGATGTATTAGAGGATAATAAATATGTTAGGGAACAACATTACTTGGAAGGAGTGCAGCTAAGTTTGTTCTGGTGATGTTGCATTGACACTTACAGATTAACTTTCATTTAATTAATCTGAGTTTTTTTCTTGTGCACTGGACTTTTACAATAATCTCTTCATGTGCTCAATTCAGCAGCTTTCGGGTTCTTAGAGCTCAGGGAAATATGTCAGAAAGGACTCCTACGGAGTATTTTTGTTCTTCTTTAGTTGTCTTTGTATAGATTATGGAAAAAAATTTCTGTCAAAAACCATCTCCTCTTTGAAGGTGGAAGACCACAAACATTTAGTCTAACACTATAGGGTCCTGTGCTCTTGCAATATCCCAAGATTTTACTAGCTTATTTTAACAGTTAGACCAGGAAAATTCTTTTCAACTCTTCCCCCCTCCTGCCGCCCCTGCACCTTTGAAAAGCAAGACTCTAGAATCCTCTCTACCTCTCCATTCCCCAGTGGTAATTCCTATGATAAATTAACTGATCTAAATTTTGTTACCATTGTGGCTATGACTGTGTTAAACACAGTATCCAGGCTCACAGCCTGACACTTGGGGATCACTAAATCTGCCACCTCCAAGCAGAAAGTAAAGGCTGTCATTGCCATTTAGTGTGACAGTAAGTTAGCTGAAGTTGCTCCTGTGTGAAAATGTTATCTTTTGGGAATACCCAGGAACAGTTGGAGTGAGAGAGCGGGAAGAATTTCTTTGCAAAGCGCTTAATCATTACTGCTTTTGCTTGCCTTTGAGCATGTGCACACACAATTTGGTAATCAGCAGATTTAATTGCTTTCTGACACTGAGGATTAAGCAGCCTGCCCTGCTGTCCACTCTCAGAGACATTAGTGTACATGTCGCTGAGGTCAACTGAGTCCATTTCAGTGTTATTTCTCATCCATTTCCCTTTTACTAAGGGAATACTCCAGGATGCCTAAGTACAGAGCACATATCAAGGGTTCCTAAGGCCCCTTTTTGCCTCTACTGTTTACAGTAGATAATTTCAGGGTAATCACACCACTTCTTTTCCTTTGGAAGCTATTATTTATAGTAAAACGTAATCAACCAACAAGGTTCACAAATTTATGAGTGTTCAATACTTCTTTTCTAACACAGTAGCAATAAATAATAATTCCAGAAAGCACAGCAGAATCATTGATCAAAGAATCAGAAAGCAGAATTCAGCTACAGTGTTAAAGACTGTGAACTCATGTGGATTGTTTAACTTTTCATTAGTTTCTCAAGTCAGGTATGATCATTTCTACCTTTTATTTACCCTAATATTTACAGCCATTTGCATGTTGTTTTCATAAGTCTTGAAGCCACTAGAAGCTGAAAGAAAAATGCTGGGGTTTAGTATGCTTTTTCTGAATTTCTATGGTTAGCTTATTGAACTGAAATTCCTTATTACAGTGGTTATACCCACATGTATGCCTATGTACCATGCTCTTTCACATTACCTAACACACATACTGGAGTCGAATATTGATTGGCTAAGTTTCTTACAATCAGTGAATGTCCATACAATGTAAAAGCATACTATAACAAGGACTTTTTTTCTTATTCTGAAACATACGGAGATACTAGCAAAACACAAAGTATCAAAACAAATGCTTTCCACTGGAAAAAGACAGCATAGATAGTGGTTTAATTTAACTCTCCAAAAAACAGTTTGGATTTGCACTAGGGAAAACTACAAAGAATTTATTATTTTGATGCATCATTTGAAGTCACAAGGGCAAAATCCACAACAACAAAAATATTCTTTGCTCACAGAGAGAAAGGAAAAATTTGAGCAATTTAAAAAAATTTTTTTTAATCTCTTTTCTGCAGAGTGGAACAGTGATTGCACCCTGGGCTTGTTAAGGAGGTCTGTGAATAGTGAAAATTTACATGGATTTGGAAAGCAAACAAATTAATGGAAGAAAAATCCATCTAGAACTTTTAAATACAAAATCTCCATCTCTAGTTGCAAAAGTCCCCAAATGGTAAACTGCTGGATTGTAAAAGAATATTCAAAGCATTCCTTCTCTTCTTGCTTTAATTTTATGCTCTTGCCAGAATACTATGGATTGTTTTGTTCAAAGAATGCTGATTTAAACGGGCCCAACTGTATTTTCCACATACTTGCACATGACCTGGAAAAGGAGAATGAATAGTAGAGGTGACTTGAGTTTGCTTATGACGCTAGATTTTCAGAATAAAATAGATGAGGACCATCTTCACAGATTGATAGACTTTATAAAACTCAGTGGGTAATAGAATGAAAAATTAAGTTTAGTGTAGATAGATATCAAATAACATCAAACAAAAATAAGACTTATCTTCAAATGTAAAACAATGGGTTCAGAGCTGACCATTACCACTCAGAGATCATGGGGTTCTAAGTCACAGCTCCATAAAAGCATCATTTTAGTATTTAACAATTATGAAAAAGCAGTCAAATTTTAGAAATTATTAGAAAAGAAATAGAGAACAAAACATGGTATAACCACTTTTTGAATACTGTGTGCATAATATAGGAAATAAAACTGGGATAGTCCTGTTCTTACAGTTCTCCCTAAGCATCTTTGTTGGCCATCGTGGAGGACAGGACACATAATTAGATGATGGTTTGATTTATCCAAGTACTTCCCCATATTTATGATGTTATGTTTGGATGTTTAGCTTAATTATTTAAATTAACTTCAATAAGCAATCAAGAAAAGCGTAGGCACAAGTCACTACATTAGTTAGTAATGTAATGAAGAAACACTGAAACTCATTTTTTAAATAGCTGGTAGAAATTTTGGCCCTGTGCTTGCTGTCTGATTAATGTTGCTTTGACCTTAAGTTCATAAGTCCTATGTCTCCAAACTAGGCACACTTACAGTATAATGTAACTGTTTTGCACTTTTGAACAGATGAGTTCAGGTGTATTAACTATCTGACTGATCCTTGTGACTGTCCACACTGACTGATCTGTTGGAAAACTTCCATGTTAGAACTTTCAGCTCTGCAAAATGTTGCCCCAGCTGTAGGAACAGCAGCATGTGGCCACTATTCCACCAGTCAAGATGGAGGTTGCTGGCTCGAGTTTGCCTAGTAGGTTCCATGAGTTTGCATTTTGACAGTTCTTTACCAATGTCCGGCCTCTCCTAAATTTTAGCCAGTTTTCAAGCTAGTATCACAGAGTGAATAATTGGATAATACAGACTTCTGTGCAAGCTTGACTATGAGTTAACATGATAGCAAGGGCGCGTTCTTTATAACCAGCAACAAGATTGCTTTTACCTTGCTGAACTCATGCTTTAAACCATAAACGTAAAACTGGAGGTATGTCCCAAAGAAGCACTCAATTGTTAATAGATGTCTTATGAATATGGAAGCTTTTATCTTTCATTTTAGACACTGTCAAAGCCAGGTCATAACATGACAGACACATGGTCTGATTCAGGATAATCTTGTCTGTGAAATACTAAGAACACTCCTTCTCTAACCCACCCACCACCTGCAATTGTCTCTAAGAGGGAAGAATAGCAACATTGGAAGAAAAATACCATGCAGAGCATTAGGAGATTCAGCTGCTGTTAGTTAACAATAGTATGGTTTGTTCCTACTTATATCATACACTAACATGTTTCAGGATGTCGCTTTTGTCAATAAGCAGATGATTTGGTATCATGTCTTTGATGTTAACAACCATTTTTGTTTTGCTCTCAAAGTTTATAATAGCACAAGAACCCAAAGATAAAATTTCAACCTCTTATGTCCAACTGGGTGCATAATTCCTCCATTATTATTCTGATTATTATTCTTATCCTATTAGCTTCTTCACCTTGAGCTAATATGACATTTCAGTGCTATGGGAAATCAATGGGGCAAAAATTTCTCATGCTACCACAAACAATTACTGTTGATTTAGGTACAAAGACTAAATATCAGATAGATAGTATGGATAAAGTGGTTAAAGAAAACTCATCTGTTATTGGATATCTGCTAAATTGTTTGTAAAAAAGGGTGTGGTCTGTAGGGAAGAAAAAAGCTTGTTTATTGAGTGCATGTAACCTGAATAAAACTTACTTTCAGCATAATTACCTGTAGCCCTGCATCTGATACTGGCTGCATACTTCAGACTTGACCAAAGCTTTATATTGTCTTCCACTTCAGTATTCGCTGCCTGATTGTACATGTAATGTGTTTGCTTCTGTAGCTCAAATCTGTCCATTAATTTTGATTTTGTAACTCTTGTCACCTGCTGACAGGAGGCATCATATGCTACCAATAAGACCCACATTCTGATCAGGAAGATAACCAGTCCTTTTGCCTGAGGAGTGGAGAAGACACAAAGGAAGGAAACTCCTTGATCAGACTATTTTTCCAGTGCCCCTCAAAGAAATTCTGTAATTATACTAAGCAACATAAGAGTTAAGGAGGGCGATGGTTGTAAGGTGGGTGAAATTGCATTTGGGAACTACTTTTGGAGATGCCTCTGTTGGTTTTTTTTTTTGTTTTAAATAAATTCTCTGAGGACTTTACATCTTCTGAGGCTTCAGGTTTATATTTAGTTTAGAAAAATAAGATTAAGCAGCATTTCAGATGTCATTTTCAGAGTGTAGATTTCCTACAGACTCTAAAAGTGTTAGGGTAGCTGGAATGAATTTGAGTGAGATTGGAGAATAAAACTTAAATTTTTGAATAAAGGTTTTTGTGACCCCTCAGTTAAACGTAAGGGGCTGACAAGAGAAAAGGGCTGCCAGATGACTAACCTCTGGAGAACCTTTTCCTCTGGGCCATGGCTGGGGGCCTTGATTTCATTCAACCAAATCTTGTATCTACATTTAGGGTTGGGAGAGAGACAAAGTATAGAGCTGCAGTTGTAGTCAGGCTGTAAATCGACTTCAACGGGAATTCATAGGCTGCCAAAAAATTCTCCCCTGAGGCCTTTTTCCATGGCCGTGGGTCCTTGAGATAGACTCAGTCAAAGCCAGGCCCTAGTTTTATGGTAATTATCAGGATGGCGACAAGCCCATGGCCCAGAGGAACAAATTCTCATCTGCCATTTCATTTTCAGTATACGCTTTCCCTTGAGAGCCTTCTTGCCACCCTGCTGCAACTGCAGCACCAGGCTTTGTCTCCCTCCCAAACCTTGTCCTAATCCTTACCCAGTGCCCATTGGCTAAGCCTAACACAACGTGCTGGTTTTGGCTGGGATAGAGTTAATTTTCCTCACAGTAGCTAGTAGGGGCTGTGTTTTGGATTTGTGCTGGAAACAGTGTTGGTGACACAGGGCTGTTTTCGTTACTACTGAGCAGTGCTTACCCAGAGCCAAGGGCTTTTCTGCTTCTCACCCCACCCCACCAGCAAGGAGGCTGGGGGGGCACAAGAAGTTGGGAGGGGACACAGCTGGGACGACTGACCCCCACTGACCAAAGGGATATGACCTACCATATGATATCATGCTCAGCATGTAAAGCTGAGGGAAGAAGAAGGAAGGGGGAATGTTTGGAGTGATGGTGTTTGTCTTCACAAGTCACCATTACACATGCTGGAGCCCTACTTTCCTGGAGATGGCTGAACACCTGCCTGCCCATGGGAAGTGGGGAATGAATTCCTTGTCTTGCTTTGCTTGTGCGTGTGGCTTTTGCTTTCCTTCTTAAACAGTCTTTATCTCAGCTCACAAGTTTTCTCACTTTCACTCTTCCAATTCTCTCCCCCATCCCACTGGAGGGGAGTGAGCAGGCAGCTGTGCGGTGTTTAGCTGCTGGCTGGGGTTAAACCCTGACATCCAATAACTCCCAACTACTGCACAGAGGGAAGACATCTCAGGGGACAACTATTTTTCAAACCTACCTGTCCTTTAGGAGTATGGTTAATGGTGGCATTTATAGTTAGGGTTTTGAGAGACACAAAGTCTAGTGCATAAAGACAGAAAGAGTACTATGTGGCTTAGTAGTACCCTTGAAGAGGTGACCTAAACTCTGAAGGGTCATGTGGTTAATTGCGCATCTGTCTGGATTGTCCCTTTCATTCTTTTACCTTGTGTTTCTTGTTTTCATTTGTGCTTGTGGTTTTTCTGGAAACTGTTTAGCAACTTCATTTATGTGTTTGTCTGTGTATTTGATAGAGAGAATCTGAGAAACAGTAAATATGGAAAAACCTAGAGATTGTGTCTGAAATTAGATTTATTTGCATGTAACTGCCTCCCAAATGAAAAATATAACACCCTTTTTCTCTTACCAGCAGCTAAGCATTAAATTTTCTTCTCCATTTTGCCATGCAAAAATTTTTTTCAAGGTCAGAAATAAGATTTGTCCAAACTTGACTTGAAGTTTTCATAGTTCCTCTTTCATTCTTGTTGATTGTGAGCTTCTCTGGCTATTATTTGTTAAATATTAATTTGGAGATGACCACAGTGGAACTGGCAGGGAAAATTCTCTCTCCTATTGCTCTACAGCATTTAGACATTTAGTAAGGGACAACTGTTTTTTACATACAAGTAATTTTCTGATGGAGCTCTATGGAGGTGCCCTTTATATGAATCCGTATAGTTGGATACGCTAGGACTCTATGCTAACACAAACATGTATTGTATGTCTAATAAACCTTCAGTACTTCAGATGTGAATAGTTAATCTTAGCAAGCAATTAAGTTTTAGAGGACTGCAGCTAGTACGAGTGGCAGAAGTTTATATTGCTGAGGACCAATTTATGTTATATAAACATATTAAAGGTAACAAGTTCCCTATGTACATAGCAAGAGGAGTCCTTCTTCTCCTGAAGTGCAGCTTTCTGACACATTGACTTTTCAAATATTATTCAGAAAAGACATCAGTCTTCTAAAATGCTGCTGACATGTTTGTTATTAGTCACTGGTTTGGCAAATTGCCATTCCCTTCTCCTCCCTTCCCTTGCCCTTATGTAGAAGGCTACCTATATATTTATTTATTTTTCCTATTGGAATGTAAAGAGAATGAATTTACATAGTTCATCTCCAAGTGCCATAACAGTCCTCTTTATGTCTAGAAAGGAGATTGTGTCAGCAAATGACTCTCACATATATGTTGCCGACCTTCAAACTCCAAGTGGGATCAATTAATGAAACTTGACTTAAGTAAACATGATGGTTAATATCATTTAATTCAGGCTAGCGAGGAAGGACAGGAGCCTCCTTTCAAAAAGGACTTATTTTGACATTCATGCCAACTGCTGTCCATAATCCATTATTGCCAGTGTTCCATCCTGCGTCTGCTAGTCACATACCTATGAATCATTACAGACGTGAGCAATTTAGGCAAAACAGCACTACACACAAAAAAGAAGCTAATCACTTAATAGGTGTTTAAGACTAGGCCAGAATCTCATCAGATCAGAGATGTGGTGTGAAAAGTGATCAGAGTATCAGTAAATCCAGGAATTAGTATATGAATGGAAAACTTGAAATCTTTGCTTTTATTATAAATGCTGCTGAAACTCATATTTTGACATGATCATGTGTATGAGAGCAGACAAAGTTAACAACTTTTGACCTTTAAAAGTTATTTTAGGTAGAGTTTGAGCAACAACAAGAAGAGTTCTTGGGCAGTTCTGATTAAGAAAAAGTAAAAAAAATGCATCCAATATTTAGGATGTTTTGGATTGCTCTTTTTTGCAGTTAATGAAGCCCTTAATCTCATGTCACAAAAGAGTTTATCATGGCAGGCAGACCAAAGAAGGAAAATAGTGAAAAGGAGAACAAAAATAACAGTAAACAAGTCTCTGTGGACAAAGTAGTCAGAGACATTTAAAGATGCTGTTTGTTCTGCTTTCTCTGAATGAGATATAAGAAGGGTTACAAGAAAATAAGAATCTGTACCAGCTTAGCTGTAGAAACATTATTTATTCATATCTTACTGATTGGCTTCTACTATCTGCAAATTTGGGTTGGCTACCTAATGCAAAAGAGTCTTCTCAAAGGTGACCAGTGTACTCCATGTGGATAGATATCCTGATTTATTTCAAGCTTTTGTTTTGGAAAGAAAAGACATGAAAGAAAGGTAAGGAATAAAATCTGGCTAATGGCTTGTCATCTGTCTTAGCTTTCCAGTACTCCATTATGTTCCTATTCTACTACAACATTGCAATTTTTTTTTTCTTCCTTTAATTCAACATGTCTTTTTATTATGCAGTTTATTCCCTAATTAGTATAAAAATGTTCTCTTAATATTATAATACCTTTGAAAAAAACACGAAAGAAAGTGATTCAGTTGGTNGGTAGCTAAGCAATGAAAGATATTTTCCTTTTATAATTTTAGCAACATATGCTACCTTTAGGCCACCAGAAACAGAAGGGGCAAACAAGGGTGTTAGGGATTTCCTTACTACAGGAGAATTCAAGCACCACAGAGTGGGGCGTAATGAGAGACAAGACTGAGGCTGGGCTCAGAAAAGACAGAGGTGGGAGAGAATATTTTCATAATATGTGCTCTATTGAAATTCTACCTTCCAGACAGCCTCTAGATGACTATAAAGCTACCATAAACTTATAGCAAACCTTTGTTCTATTCTATTATACAGAAGTGGCTCCTGCAGGTCTAAGCCTAACAGAATTTGAACAACATAAATATAATCTGGTGTTTCTTGTCATTCTGTGTTCTAACATCATCCAGGTGGCAGGGATAAAAAGAATACAGGAACTTCAGGGTCTGAGTCTGTCCACTTTTTTGTTTCTACTCATCATTTTGCTACTGTGAAGGTGACAACAGTGAATTTTCTTTACTGACATTAAACTTTCTCTTTTTTTTCACAAATATTTGGAGAGCGCAAGTAAGTTCCTTCTTTTGTATGCTTATATTTTGATACTTGGGCTGGCCACATTATTAAATAACTGCTCATGTGTTTTGAGAACAGTGTGCATTCCTTTTTGCAAATCACAGGGAGCATTAAAGCTTTAAGCTGTCACCTTAGAAGCTCTCAAATGGGTTTTTAATCAGGGTAATTGCCAGCATACAGAAGCGGTCAGAAGAACTAGGGCACCAGAGTGCTTTAAAATGGAGAGAGTAGAAAACTGTCAGTCAGGAATTTGGCTGTAAAGATTTCTTAACTAATGCGCTTGTTCAAGTATGCAGGACTTGATCCACCGAATGCAAATTTGCACCAAATGTAATCATGAAA
>VYZV01044812.1:149078-160360 GCA_013401275.1 Pandion haliaetus | reverse complement strand
GTTCCCCTTCTTAAGTATGTTCTCCCAGAGGCGCTACCACCGTCACTCCCCACCCAGAGGCGGGTCCAACATTTTGGCGCCAGGGGAACTTCTAGCAGCTTCTTAAAGGGGCCGCCTCTGCAGCCCCCCTCCCCTGCCGCCAAAGAAAGCCACGCCACGCAAACCCATAACAAGACCCCATGTTGCTCAGCTTCCAGATTTGTTCAGTCTGATTTATGTAATTTGTTTAGGTATATTTACTCTGATATGAGCAATGCCATTTCCTAGAATTCTTTGGGTTTTCATTTGACTGCACTACAATCACTCCTTAACTAACTTGGTTTTATTCATGTCATATGTGTCCCAAGAAAGAAAACCTGCTCTGTAATAACTGCTACCAGAACAAGGCTTTCCAACAAGAGTGCTTTTGGGAAGTCAGTGTTAGTGTTGCTAACAAGTGAAAATGTAGAAAATATAGTGAGGATGCTGGATCAGACAGCAAAGACATCCTTTCCACCCCCAGTTTCTATCAGGGTTTCTTGACTATTCCACACTTTACCAATTTACTTTTAGGCTACACATTAAAACCAGGAATAGAGGAGTAACGTGAATCTAAATCAAAAGGCTGTAACAAGGTATCTTGCAAGCATTATGCCACAATCCATGTTCCATGCACGTACAACTTTCAGAGAGAAATCAAATGTGATCCATTGGTTTCTCAGGAACCTGAACAAAGATACTTTTGCCTTGGACTGGGCTGGGTTTTCAACAGTAAACAGCATCACTATATAAAAGCTGCAATCTAGCTTTCAAATATTAGTCTTCTTATATTTTATAAGTGTGATGGACAGGAGAGGAAAAGGGAGGGTTTGTTTTGTTGTTTTCTTTTTTTACTTTATCAACCAAGTATTTTTCATAGACAGAGATTTTACAAAAAAATCCATCAGTCTCTAATAGTTCGCCACATATTGGCTGCAGACATTGTGAGTTGCAATGGATTCAGAGAAGAAAAGCTGTATTATTTTGATAAATTGTACAGTTTTATATTAATTTGAGCTGCAAAATTCCTCTCATGTGGGATAAAGCAGATTTTTCTTTGGGCACACGTAAAATCTTATTATGTGTTCTCATTATCGTTCATCATTATGGTAAAGAGTAAGATAATATTGTATTGTGCCTAGAATTCCACACTTTGAGGGAATGTAAAAGGCTATATGAATATCTTATGAAGTGATTGCAAAATAAAATTGACATCAAAGTGATTCAACTGTGTAACACATAATTCCCTCCCTGTAAAATTGGGTTCTTACTGAAAAAGGCTTTCCTCCTTTTGTATTTGTGAAAGAGGGGAAAAAAATTGAGTCTCCTGCCCTTATGGAACAATGCAGCATTTTCCCATATTTTACAAGGGCAAAAGTATTCATTACCATCTGTACTTTTATTCAAAATTTAATTTTTGGTGCTTGACTAAAATGAATCCACCCCTTCCCCATTCATTTCAGCATGCTGCCCTAAAACTGACACCTGAGTGTGACACCCAAACCAGTGAACATAAACTGTGAAAGCATTAACGGAGCTCCAGGGGCCAAAATAATCACCAGATATTTATGACCTGCTTAGCAGCTGGAGCAAAATATCTGGGCAGCAAGGTGACTGCCACGGAGGTCTGTGCAGCTGCACTTGTTGCCCGGCCATGGGGGTTCCTCATCCCTCTAACTCCTTTTCAAACTCCTTTTTCTTGAAATCGGTGGCCAAATTCCATTAATGTAATGCAGTCCTGTTCATGAAAGCTACATGTCAGAAGATTTTAATCTCAGCTGATGTTTCTATGAAGTTCCTCTGTAAAGGTGCCTGTTGCTGGCTCTCAGGGAGCTTGCTCGGAGGAATAGGAAATCCCACCGAAGGGTGCTGGCCCCTGGGACAGTCACACCGCGTCCACACAATGCAAAGTGCTGATCTGGTGTGAACTCACTTTGCTGGTTCAGATCTGTTGAAAATGCTTTGAATAGAAAGCTTTGTCCTGCCAGATGTTACGGCAATCCGGTGTCCTACCACAGCCGCTCTGAAGTCATCATGAACATGCCATAGTGTGTGGATCAGTGGCAACGTTAATATGAATCACATTTATCCTGCTGGATGCTCCAGCCATGCATGGTCTCCATGTTGTGACTATGAGGCCATCACAATTTATTTATCCCCTAATTTAGTTGTCTCTGTGTAAATTAGCTTTCAATTCATACCTTCCTTTGTCTTGGTATGCATTGGGAGCCAAATCTTGGCCTTTTCATGAGGCACCACACAAACCACAAAACACTTATTGACTCTAGCAGGGCCAGGATTACAACCTTAATTTTGCAATCTTTCTTTAATCTCTTAATTAATTTAATTCTGATATCATTATCTAGATTGTCCCATTCATTTAGCATCACAGCATCTATCTCTTCGTTCTCACTGGAAGGCTTTGGTAACTTTGCAAATATTGCAGCTCTATCTCCCGTTCCTACCTTTTGATCTTTACTAACAACCTTCCTTTAATGTCTGCTGAGCTCAGCCTTTTATCAGGCAAAGCACTCCACCCTCCCTGGTAGAGGGGGCACTGCTCTGATCAACATAGGCATGAGGAGCTGAATTTCTACCGTCTGCCTCTCGAGGTGATCCTGCTGGCCTGTCCTGGCTCTCCAGTCAGTTTTAAAACCGGTTCAGCCAAATCCAGTTTAAAACTGAAGGGCAGGCAGGATTTCATGAAGTTTTACAGCCTGTTCCACTTTTAACTAATTTCAGGACCTGCATTGTCTCAGCTGGTGGGTTTCTTCTAGTAACTGCCTCAGGTGGACAATTCTGGTGTGGGTGGGAAAACACAGTAACCTACAGCTTGCAGGGAACATTTTAGGTTGAAAAGTATATAATCCATACTGTGCTCTTGTTCCATTTACTTTGGTTTATGAAATGAGCTCAGCTGATGCCTTTTTTTTTTTGCCTAGCCACACAAAAATACCATGCTGCCACCATATGTACAGTTAATCTTAATGGCACCACCTAAGTGTAGAGAAGCTGTCCCCTCTTCTCCTTGGCCTTAGTGCAACTATGGCTCAGCTGGTGTGAAGCAGGGACCCAGCGAAGACGACAGGCATTGCAGTCAGGTCAGGGTGAGAGAAGCCCAGGGGTCAGGGTGCAGACTGGCAGAACTTGCACCCTGACCCCCCACTGGCCCCCAATCCATCCTGTACCACTGGAATAAAAATGCTTATTCTGGTATAATCTCTTTCTAGGTGGAAAAAATTCATATTAGCATGACTATGCCCATATTACATCGCTGTAACTCATTGGATTTTTAAAAATGTGTAAATCTTGGGCTAGTGAGCTCACAAAAATGCTGAGGCAAGTTGGGCTGTGGAGTTACACAGTCATTTCCAGTGTGCCATACGTGATCCAGCCCTTTGGTCCCTGCAGTAAATGCTTGGTGATTTATCTCTATATTGAGCTACCTCCTGCTGACAGTGGACCATGGTGAAATAGCTGGCATGCTGGATATCCTCATGCCCTTCATCACAGACTCACAGATGGGTTGAGGTTGGAAGGGACCTCTGGAAGTCATTTGGTCCACCACCCCTGCTCAAGCAGGGCCACCTTGAGCAGGCAGCCCAGGACCATGACCTTTTGACTATGACCATGGCTTCTGAATATCTCCGAGGATGGAGAGTCCACAACGTCCCTGAGCAACCTGTGCCAGTGCTCAGTGATCAGCATCCTGGTCATGACTGCTTTGCAGGGTGAGTCTTGTTGTTATGCATGATTTAACAGAGTATATCAGTTTTCAGAGATGCTGTGCAGGTCCCATTGCCTCCAACCACAGTTGGGGATGCCCATTGCTTTTAAAGATCATGCAAAAAAACCTGCTGCGGTTTTCCTCTCCTGAAGCAGTAAAGATTTCTGGGTGAAAAGATAGCAGAGAAAGGATAAATCTGGGGTACAGACAGATACAAGTGCAATGCTGGCCCTCTGCCATTTTTTTTCTGGGTAACTTTAAACTCTGATGCACTCTCACTCTCAGGCAAGGCACGTTTTCAGAAGCTCTCAGATGTCAGCAGATACAAAGCTCAGCTGAAACTGAGCACAAATGGAAAAACCCTGTCCTTTGGTCTCTCCTGGCATGTCAAGAATTTGCTTTGACCTCTTTAAAACTTACATGCTCTGCCCTCATTTTCTCACTTCCATTGACTTGTACCTATCGGCATCATTTGGCTGTAAGACAAACCATCCAAACAGATCAGCGTGGCTTCACTGTCATAACCTGAGAAAAAAAATAACATCCCTAAATCCAGAGGGCAGAGACTGGGCACTGGCAGGAAGGCAAATAACAGCACACAGCATCTGTGTGGTGCTGGTTTTCCGGAGTGATAGTCTATTTATGTGACGCTTTTCATACAACACGTTTTCTCTACCCATCAGCGCCAAGGTGAAGCTACGCAGCATGACAACAAAGTAAGTTGCTCTGCCTAGTAGTGGAAAGGTCTTTTCCCAGCGCATACTACAGTTTGCTTAGATGGGTGGCTAAAAATGGTGTGTTGATTTTAATGAAGATTGATAGTCAATGTGAATATGCTGCCTGCCTTGCTTCTCTGTTGGACGCTCAGCAGAGAGTCTGGCAAATCTTAAACAATGGGATCGCCTGTTGATTTGGGGATTAAAAGCTGCCTGTGGAAGAGCGCGCTGAGAAAATGTGCTGAGAGCTTCTGCTGAAGGGGCTAATTCATAGTCTAGTCAAGTAGCTTCATAACCATGTCTATCATGAAAATTTGTTATTAGCATACTGTTTGAATCACAGATCAATGCACACTGATTTTGGCAGATCTAATTAGATTTGATGGGGAAAACATGTTTGCATTTTTTTAGGCTCTGTAGTTCCCATCTCTTTACGTGTAATTTCATTTTTGATTTGTTTAACAGTGATTGAGGGTTGTGAATCATGATACTGCAGAGATGTTAGCCATGGTTATCCCACTCGCTCAGCTAACTCCATCGATGACCCAATGCTGAGAATGGGAGACTGGGAGTCAGGACTCCAGTGCCTCTCTGTTACACCAGCCAGAAGTCAATGTGCACTCCCTGTATGGCCACAGGCAAGATATTTTACATACCTGCACCTCAGTTTACATATCTATGAACTTGGATATAGCATATATATGCATCTTAGGGGCATTATAAAACTTCATTGATCACTACTGCTTCTAAACTTTCCATTTTTTCTGCTTCCATGGCACAACACAAAATTAATTATCATCCTCTGAGATGTAGAAGGGGCACAGCCTGGTGCTTATCTACCTTTGTGAGTACTGTGGCTGCTCTGATTTTGCCTGTAATATGCAATTGCTTAAATCTCTTCTTGGTACAGTGAGGATAACAGCTACACAGGTGCCCATCACAAGGTCAGGGCTTAAACGGGACACTCTCTGGGACTAAACCAGTGAGCTGGTGAGCATCTTATGTCAGATGTCCACACCAGATACTTCTCCCTCCCTCCTTAGGTCTTTTCTCCAGTGCCTGTGGAGTTTATTTAGCAGCTGTTAACCAGTTTGCCTATAATCATATTCCCGCCCTAAGGGGAATCCTGTGCCTTGTAGCGTAGGAGCATCATCATCGTGGCTATGAAGTGGGCTTCCAACTCCCAGGACAGTGTCCTGCTTCAGTTCACACCTTTACCTCTGACATGGGAGGTGGGAAGAAAGGGGTCAGTACAGGCCAAAGGTTGAGATGGCTCATTGCACCTAGGGTGCAGCCACCCTCCGGGCGACAAAAAGATGCAAAGGAGGGTGGAGAACCAGGTCTCCCACTTCTTAGGGTGGTGCTGGGTCATTAGATGAAATGTGGGCAGTGGTGCCATCATTACCAGCTGTGCTAAAAAAAGCACAAGTCTCCCAACTGCCTCTGAGGAAGATCCCAGCCCTGCAGCCACAAACCAGCCTGCCGAAGCCCCCAGAGGACCCAGCCCTAATGCCTGCCCCATGGCTGTGCCCACACAGGGATTGTGGGGCACATCCATAAACAAGCACTTTGGGAAGGTTAAATGTGAGTGCATAGACAGCAACTGGGCTTGAGAGGAGATAGACACCAGGTCCAGTGTGGGTTTCACGCACTGTTCCCCGCTCCCATACTGCTTCTGGAGGAGGACTGTGCATCACCCCCTAGAACAAGTCGTGGCTTGGCTTCACAGGCTGCCAGTGTCACCCTCCCTTGAAAACTGCTCACATGCATGTGGTATATTTGTTATAGACGGAGACATTAGCGTAAAGGCTAAAAAAAGAAAGTAAACAGAAAGGGAAGGACCCTGGGGATACTGTGGTGGTGTATGCCAGCTTGGCTGGTCCAACCTGTTTATAATGTCTAACACAATCACAGGTGCCAAAGAATAACCGACAAGTTAAACAGTTTCCTCTGCGATTTAGCAACAGGATCTTTGTGTAAGGAGGGCAGGGGCCCTGCTGTTTTCCCAGGAGCCAAGTGCTTCAGAAACAGGGAAGCAGACATGAGGGTCTTCTCTGGAGGTTGGTGGTGTTTTACCTGCTTTGTGTGTCTTCTGCTGCTGTTAGGACATACAGTCCTCACGTGGGCACTGCTGGGTGCACAGGGCTCTCCTGGTCTCCTCTCTTCGTAGGGCCAAGGAACCCAAATCGATGTACCCAGGACCTCTGCATGCCCATAGCTGGTTATCTCCAGTCACTGCTCAAGCTGAACATTTTCTGGCAGACGACCCCTCAGTGCACCACGCTCAGTGTGGGGCATCTCCCTAATGCCACAGCATCAGCTTCAGTGGGCTTCCACTGTCTCCTGTGACTAGATGTATGACTCTTACCTCTCTTCTGATGATGTTTTCATGTCCTGGGTTTTCTATCCCTGCTGACAGCACCACTTTCTACATCCTCTCCCAGTCTTGCAACTTCTGTTGTGATCTTTCACCCTTCACATAAAACAAACAAACTGGACTCCTTGTCCCCAAGGACTTGGTCAGTCCCTTTCTCAGGGGCTTCCTTGGGAAATCTGGCTGGGACCCGAACGGTGCTGCCTCTCTGTCTCTTGAATTCTCTCTTCTTTCTCTCATAACTTTTGTTTTTCACTATTGATGCTAAATCTCCAGTTCACAGTTTTTTTAATTGTCCCCCAAACTCAAGCATGCTCACCTCTGGATCTACTTTCCATCCCATCGGTCCAACACAAATTTAGCAATGCAGACATTTGTGTTCACTTTATCCCATTGCTTGCTTGTTTCTTAAATCGTGTTCAAGCTAGTCATCTTAAATGCTCTCCATAATCTCAAGTGGAGTTTTTGCACCTCTCTGCCTTACTAGTTCAGTCAGACTGAGTAAGGCATCACTTTACAATGTCACTTTTTTTTTTTTTTTTTTTAATTCCACAGACTTGGGAAATATATGGAGCATCTGAGTCACACGCTCCCGTAGTTGGGCCATCAGTGACAAGTCTGTTGTTTCTGTGCTTCATATCAACCCTGCATATCCGCTTTCTCTGCTCTAGAGTCACCGCGAAGCTACCATGAATAAGAGCCTTAAGAAATCTCCCGCACATTGGAACATGCTCCCAATGATTTGCCAAACATCTTTGCTACAGTCTTGCAGAGAAAGATGCATCATGCAGTTTTGGGGCCCTAGCAAAACGGAGCCCAGCTTCATTAACATTGCTGTGTTACAAATTGGATCATCTCTGTTTCCTTTACCTGTTACCTTTCTTCACGCTCAAAATAGCCATCAAGAGAGGTGCCAGCCTATGTTTATGAATAATTTGTGTGAAGAAATGGACAGGCGGAAACCTAGCAACATAATTCTGTTGGAAAAATAACTACATAAATTCTGGGGAGTGGAACTGGCAATGATGATGGTGTAATCTGCTCCCATAACTGCAGACGGGGATATTTCTTATACACCTAAGTAGCCACCATACTCTCTAACACCTTTCTGCTCTCTATTCTTCATCTTACATTCAACGAGAGCACACGGAAGGCAGTGGAAGTCTTTCCAGTAGCTTCAGAAGGTTTCCAGTCCTTGCTTCTGCTCTATTATTGCCACCTACTCCTGGCTCTTAAGAGTTTTGTCCCCATCAATATCACAGGTGACTCACCATTGCCTAGAGATGGGTGACTGTCTGGGGACAGGAATGCATTTTCTTTAGATTGATACAAATAGTTAAAAGAGTGGGGAGTGGAAGTAAATTATGATAAACACCATTGCCTTGTAACATTATTTTATCACAGAATGAACTTGATATTGGGGACCCTGCCGATACAGCAGGGAGGTATGTGTAAGGTATGTGTAAGAGAAGAGCCTGTTTTGTCAAATCATAACACCTGCTGCAGAGCAAATGGGTGTGTGCAGGCTTTGAATACAGTCAGGATGGAAATTAGGTGGTTTCTAACCTTCAGGGGAGAAAAGTTCCAAGATAATATCCAAGAAGGTGAAGTGAGGACAAGACACTGATGCTCAGCTTGATGCCTTTAAGAGCAGGCTGATGCGAAATGATGGCTTCTGCTAGGAGAGGAGCAGATGCAAGGACCCAGCCCTTTCTTCTAAGCATCTGACATGACCTAGGTTTTTGGACAGTTCCAGAGTTAACCTGGAAAAAGCTTAATCCCTGGATGAGGGAAGGTATAATTACTGCTGTGATTATATATTCTCAGCTGTTTTTTCTGCTGTGTGTCTCCATGAACATGTTTGGGGGCATGTGTGATGGTTTGCTCCAGTCTCTGCTATGCCTACCTGCCCTGGCTGAGGTCACTTCACTCTCCAGCTGCCTTGGTCACCAGCTGGAGGCTGTCACCTCTGCGCTGTGCTAACCACAAGGAGTACGTCACAGCTCTCGTTGGCTCCACTGGTGCTTCATCTAACTTGGCCAGCTTTGCCTGACATGGATTAAGAAGCACTCATGTAATCCCTGCAGCCGGCAAAGCTGGTGGGGCCATAGACAGAGAAGCAAAGGCAGAGTGCTGGAGGGCAGAAGCCTTCAGCTGGCACAGCCTTGTTGCAGCCTGACCCCTGATCTTTGCCTTAAATCTTCTTTTGGCCTCGAAAGAGTGTGCTGCATCATTTGGCCTTGACTTTGCTGTGTTTAACTTGCAGGGATGAACTGAGAGCAATGAAATTGCTTTCTGTAAGTGTGCTAAGCTGTCGTAAATATGATTAAACTCAAGTGCTTTATTGATATTCTGGTTGTAATACTAGCTGATTTTTAGAGTACAACCACTAGAAAGGCTGCAGGACTGAGCGATACAAACACTAGATGTATTCCACATGCCTGTGGAAAGAGGATCTTTGTGTTACCTCCTGCAATAAGAGACCCTGGCTGTGATGGAAAATGGCCGGTCCCCCGGTGGCTGCCGAGGCTCCAGACATGCCGTTGCTGGGAGGAAACGCTTGGTGGTCACCTGCCACCCCCCTGCCAGCCTCCCCAGAAAGGGGTGTGGTGTAAAGCATGGTTTGTACATTTTTATGGGGTCTGGAGCCTGACTTCCAAACCCCGGGGCTGCCTCACAGTAGATGGGAGCAGCACGTCCTTCTGCCACAGGTCGCAGAGGTCCCTCGTGGAGCAGCATCTGGATAAGCTTGCGTGATTGTGGTGTGACTTCTCTGTGCATAAACAGTCAGGCAAACGCTTTCACCCTCTTTTTCGTGATGTTTTGCTGGCTTTGTCACGCCAGGAATTGTACATGGAGAGACCTGTGTCTCATCATGGTGCACAGAGCTGTGGTCACAGCTGTGCTGCTGGTGCTGGCAACACATAGGCAAGCCTGTGGCATCGGGAAAAGCAGTATTAATTTGAGTTGATGTTTAATAGCAGATTCTGTGTGTTTTACTGAGGAAGGAAGGGAGTCCTAGGGAGAAAGGAATGAAAACTCAATTTCCAGTGCTATTTGATACATATTTCTCTCCTGCTCTGGCAGCCAGGAGCTGTGAAGGAGCCAGCAGGGCCCCATTTAAGGGCAATACCCATGCGAAGCCAGAGTAATAGCTTTAAGCCACCACTTCTCCCAATCTCTGGAGCGGGAACAGGCTTGGAGAAAAAAGTGTGCCAGGCTGCTCCAGCACTCAGGCTCTTTTCAGCTGACAAAATGACCTTTTGGTCGCACGAGTAACCACAGATTTTGGTCTTTCTCCCACATTCACTGACCTCAGGAGGTCATTTATTTAGGGCTTGGTCTCTAGCCAGCTGTAAGACTATGGCCCAAAGTGATCTCCTCCACCCCTCTTCTGCTGCAGCAGGTTGCTGAAGGGTATGGCACAAAGACCTTCAATCTACTTGATCAGGAGGGCTCTCAGCTCTCTTACTGTGAGCATGCAAAGCCTCTTTTTCCAACGCAGTCTTGTATCTTGCCTAAACTGCAGGACCACAGAATTGTAGTTTGGATAAAGCCACATTTTATACCATAATTTTGTACCTTTTGCACTAGCGTCTGCTTCTCCTGTAATGACTGGGTTGTTCTTGCAGATCAGCTTTTTATTGCACTGTTCAAAGCATCGTAGGGGAGTCGGGAGCATATTTACTAATTAAATGAAACAGCATGTGCTATCCACATGAAATTGTCCCTGTGCTGGATATAGGACTCACTCTGTGCAGAGGCTGATTAGCCTTATGTGGCAGAGGCAGCTCCCAGATTGGGCACCACAGCTCATGCTGGTGCTAACAGGTACTCTCGGGTTGTGCACACTGCAGGAAAGACTCACTGCAGCTCCCGCGTCGTTGCAAAGGTGCCGGCACAGCAGGATTTTAGGTTCCCTCCTGGACAAAGCAAAAACAGTATGGTGAAAAAAAAAATCACGTGGCATTGAAGCTTCTGCTTTGTTTCAGTTCCAGCCTGGGATCGAGGAGGATACATTTCATGTTTTCTTAGTTTGTTAAAAAAAAAAGAAAAAAAAAAGAAAAAAAAAGAAGAAAAAGGAAAATAAAGCTCGTTTTGTCCATATACTGGAGATTTCCTTTTGTTTTACTGTTTCACCAGTCTGCAGCCTGTTCTGTATTTTTGATGTCGTTTCTTCCAGCACTTAGAGGACTGCAAAGCTAGTTTCTCTACTTGCCTGTGGGATGCTCGTATCCTTCTCTCCTGTGATGATTTGGAGACATCCGTGGTATTTCAGCACTTGCGCTCTGGGCGAATGGGGTATTTGTTGAAATCTGTGATTTCTCTCAGCAAGCAAACTCGTGGAGCCCAGGAGAAACGGGACCGAAGGCACCTTTTAAGGTTAAAACCAGCAGAAGACAAGCAGTGAAGGCTCCCACGCTTCCCAGCCGCTTATGTTGAAGCT
>VYZV01044812.1:61042-148559 GCA_013401275.1 Pandion haliaetus | reverse complement strand
TAGTTTACATCTTAGACGCGGGGGCTCGTGCAGATGGTGGGGGGTGGGGGAAGGATTGCATTTCATCTTATTTATTTATTTTTTTAAAGCGCCGGCTCGACGGTGGGCTAAAAATAGCACTTGCAAGCTGAAATCCGTGCGGATGGGGAGGCGAAGGGCTGGGGATGCCTTCCAACGTAAATAAATGGCCGCGATAAGGGCCGGTGGTGTTTGGGGTCCAGCTTCGCTCCGAAGTGACACGGCTTGATGTGCCCATCCCCCTCGCAGCCCTCCCCCCCCCGCCACCCGGCCTGCCTCGGCGGCTCCTCCGGACCCGGGGCGGGGGAGAGGAGGAAATGGATGCCCACCCGTTCCTCCCTTTGGGGCCTGGGGAGAAACTCGGGGCCGGGAGGTGACGGTGGGGTCCCCGCCGCTCGGGGCGGTGGTGTTTGGTTGCGCCCCCTGCAAGCGCGCGGAGGTTGCGCGCTGCCCGGGACGCGGAGGTGCGCGCGGAGCCGGCCGGCTGCTGCTGCTGCTGCTGCTGCTGCTGCTGCTGCTGCTGCTGCTGCTGCTGCTGCTGCTGCTGCTGCTGCTTCTGCTGCTTCTGCCGCTGCCGCCTGCGTGTGTTTACGGGGTGAACTAAGCTTTTAATCTGCAGACCTGAACTGTTTTGCTCGGGCCGTCGTTACCGTGGGCAGCCTAATTCTAAGCTGGGCGGCACGAAGGCCTGAGGAATGAAAAGGGGAGCTGCTTTGGAGGCTCCAATGACCATTTTTACCACGGGTTTTTTAGGCCTTCTTTTGCTTAAAAAGCTGTGGATTTTTTCAAGTACATCTTTAATAGGCCGCCTTTTATTTTTGTATATAAATAATGTCGAAATGTTTTCATTGACAGGGTGCTTTAGGACTTCCGCCTCCATCTATTAAACTGCTGGTTGCTGTGTCTTAAAATGCCATGTGGAGAAATCCCAGCAGAACCAATAATTGCATCTGAAAGACGCTGGAGGCTTTCAGTGAGATCTTTTTCGTCCCATTCATGTTGACAAGTTCAGACATGTTCGCCTGTCCATGTATATGGTCAGACAGTGAGTCGTGACCCTCACGCTAGTTCCTTTTTACTAATATGTTAAGAAATACACTTTATTTAAGTCATTGATTTGGAACAAAAGGGCTTTTCTGAGGGTATATTAGAATATATTACCCATTGTGTACATGTTACGGCTCTATGAAATGGGAGTATTTAGTTCTTCATCGAACAGAAATACAATCTCACTAATGTCAGTTTGTGCCAACTGGTCTGGTTTATCATAAGACCACTTATATATGTTGTTGTAAAATACGAGGATATTAAAAAAACCTAGCTCTGAAGTGTTGACATCACTGTAAGAAATAAGGATACAGTCTGATCTTAGTTGTGTCTCATAAACATCCAGTTTCCTTTCTACTGTGATTTTAAAATTATTTAATAACTATGTATATTGTCCAAGCACAGGGACCAGTCAGATGCTCTTTTCTGCTAGGTGCTGCGTATCTCTGATAAATGCCAGTTCACACTGCAGGGAGTTTCAAGTGGTCTTATACATAGTTTGCACCTCTAACTTTATTTTTCTTTTCTCTCTCTCTTCTGTCTCTCATAACATTAAGTCATGAGTCTGGCTTACAGCTAGCTTAGCGTTGTTACAATTCTGATTGATCTGACTGTGCCTTTGTGTATTTTAAGTATGTTATGTTAGGTAGTTAGTCGTACAGGTGCAGTTTGTCAGTCAATGGGAATGCCTCTATACCTGTTAGGAATAGAATATACTGTATGTACATCTATACGTCTTAGCATCCCTGGGAGAGAGGCTGTGCCGGTCTGACTGCATGGGGACAGCGAGAGCAGTGCCAGCCCTCTTCCTCGGCAAGGCCTAAAGGATTTTACATCGTTTGCATCTGCACGCTGATGTTCATGCAATGTCAGAGCAATTCTGCAGTAGCGAAAATAACGAAGGGTTTAGGCCTGCCGCTGTTGAAAGGCCCATCTGTTGCAGAAACAAATAATGTGTTTCAATTAGTTGGTAAAATGGAATATTGGCTCCCTGGGTGAACGTTCATGCTTGGAATATAACTTTGGTAGGAGCTAGCAGCTTTCAGAGGTGATGTTGAGTTGTGCCTCCTGATGGTGCAGCGTCTTTGTGCAGCTCTGCAGTCATGGTGTTCTCTCTCTGTGCCCCTGCTGAACAAAAGCATAGATTTTGGTTTAATTAAGGGCTTTATCTGCTAAAATTGGAGCTTATGCTTACTTCCTTGCAAGATTCGAACCATATCTTCCTGTTTTTAATCAGAATGCTTTACAAAGACAGCTTTTGCTTCCTGGCTGTATTTATTTCTCTTAACTTTTATACGAGGAATTACTGGCAGGGGAAGTGACCCATAGTGCCCATGTTGTGGAGCAAGGCTAGGGAAAAATAATGGTGTATCTGTATACTTTTAAGATATCAGTGCATCTTGTGTTTGTTTGTCATCTTTCACAGCTGAAGATGTTCAGTGGGTTATTACAGTATCACTATTTTTCTACAGGCCTCTTTCTTCAGGCTTTTTCTGTGATTATGCTGGTGTGGCTCTACTAGGAATTGCAAGGTAGGGCTTACAAGTATGACATCTTAATAAAAAAAACGTGTTTTTTTTTTTTTCCCACTGGTCTATGCAGACAATAGCACTGGCAGGCCATGGGAAGGGGAAATGCTGGTTTTTGTGACCTGGGAGGTGTTTCTGCTGCTTGCAGAAACGCTGGGGATTTGTATTTTGCTCTCAGTACGTGAATTTGGCGGAGGCTGGTGTTACGTACCTGTGGTGCAGTGCAGTGTGGCTTGGAGCAGTGCACTGCAGCTGTATACCCATCACTTAAGGAATGCAAGTGGAGCCTCAGTGGAGCCTCTGTGCTGATCTTCTTAGTGCACTACTGCTGGAGAGGCCGAGGTGGTGGGCACGTTGCCCCAACCCCTTGCTGCTGGCCGAGGGGATGGTGGCATGGTTTGAGGTCCTGCTGTGTGAGCCAAGAGGGTGCAGAGCTGCAAACTGAACTAGCGGAGAGAAAAATGCATACCTGGTCAGGAAGCTTTTGCTTGTTTGCAGCAAGGTGATACAGATCTTATTTTGAAGCACGGTGTGTTATTTTCTGTCTCCTCACTGGCTGGTGGCTTTAGTACTGAACACCTGCATGGTTCCTGGTGATATTTATGAAGAGTGAGGAGGGAATAAAGACATAATCCATCTCTTGGACCCATTAGCACTATGTATGGGGCATGTTTTCCCTTATCACAGCTGAATCTGTTCCTGAGTGGGTCCGTCTTCTTATGCAGCAAAGTGCTTAGTGCCCTGGCAAGGAATACCACTGTATGTCGGCACATGGTTTATTTATACCTGGAGATGCAGTGCCTGCCGTTTGCTTGCCTTGTTGGTACAGTTCAGTGGAGGACAGCATTTTTTGGAGTTACCGTTGTTGCGATAAAGCAGCATTCCTGAGTCTTTCCTCAGGTTGCTCTCCGGCAAGTGCCAGAGGTTGTTTAGGACGGGGCTTGCTGGTGGTACTTTTCTCCCTGTTGCTCCAAGGGTGACAGATGAGAAATAGCGAGATGGTTACCTGCTGCGTTGGCTCCGCTCAGCTGAAGACAGCAGTCTGCAGGGTGACACAAGCACAGGGACTGGCCGGGCACACAGAGTGGTCTGGATGGTTTGCAAGCATCCAGATCTGTATGATCTAAATGCCTTTTAATGCATCCCTGGGTGGTTTCATTCTTTATGTGAATTCAAGGTCCGAATGTGAATATGGATGTGGAGCTGTATCCTGCAAATCAGGGGCTGGCTGAGTATCACCCAGGGTTTCCAGGCAGGTTTGTCCCACCCGCTCTGATGCCTGTGCTGTCACATCTTCACTGCTATTGGTATCTTATATTTGTCAGTAGATACTATGGTTGCATCCCCCATCACCCTGAAGGGAAAATGATCCATGAATTGCTGCTGGTATAGTACATCAGGCAGTAAAGGGCTCTCAAAGGCAGCAGTGAGAAGCAGAGCTAGAACCAATGCCTGGCAGATAATACAAATTAGAAATTATGGCACAGGTCTTTAATGGCAAGGGTGATTAGCCACTGGAACAAATTGCCAAGAGAAGGGGCAGATTCTCTCTCTGTCATTTCTGCCTTAAAACCTGAGTTGGAAAAATCAGTAGAAGTTTTGTATAAAAATTATTGGGTAAGTTCCTGCAAATCAGCTCATTAGAAAGTCCCTTGATGGGAGAGGGCAGGTTTGACCGTGCCCCACCTACTATGAGGTTGGGTTTTGTGGGTGTTGGGAGCCAACCTGTGCTGCTGGAGGGTGGGCTGAGCTGAGCTGGGGCGTGTAGAGCATCCTGGCAAGAAATAGCAGCCCAAAGCCCTGTAAGGACTGTGCATTTGCACAGGAGAGTGTCATTGCCATGACATGTTTTGAAAGACAGCTTTTTGTCACCTCTTTTCCATGCCTCGGTCAGGAATACCCAACACCAAAACTTGTGCATGGCCAAGGGCAGCAAGACTTTGAGAGCTTCCCGAGGGGAGAGGATGGTGTCACCAGGGTTCTCACCTATGAGCTGGGGGGCTTGTCCAGGCACGGGACCCAGCTCCTTTGCTGGGGGTAGGAATGAATGGCAGAGAAGCCTAAAGGAAGCCCGAAAAGGCTCTCCCTGTTTTGGGGGAGGAGGTCCCTACCGCAAGAGCAGTGCCTGGAGCTGTAGGCTGCTTCTTTAGGGGCAGGTGGAGAGCAGAGGTGGGTGGGAGAGAAATAACATCCCATCACATAGTTTATTAACCAGCTTGTGGAGGCCCTCAGCACAATGCGGGTTGTGCTGGGAACCCCCAGGGCCTGAAGCAGGCCAGTGTGGGGATTTTAGGGTGGAAAACTCTGGTCCAGTCCTCCTCATCACCCACCATTGTCTTCCCTCCATCCAGCTGGTACAGTCCAGTCCACTTCTCCCTGGCTTTCTCTGAATGCCCTTTCTGTGCTGCCTGGCTTCACTGGATAACTGCTGGTTGGACGCCTGGTCTGCACTTTAGTTTTACTGGTGGAGTTGAGCTGGTTAAGGGGTATGTCATGCCAGTAACACCTTTGGTGTGGATGCAGCATCCCGCTTCCTTGCACTGGTAGAAGCCATCACATTAGAACTGCTGCAAGCTCATCAGGGCATTTTTGCAAGGGAGCAAACCCTACAGGTTCAAAGACATTCAGAAGCAGATATGGGCCAGCCCCTCTGCTGCCCACTTATGTACTGCTTGCCTTTGGTCTCAGGACATTTTGTGCCTTTCCTGAAATCCCAACAGCTGGATTTAAGAGATTCCTTGCTGCACTTTTTTCCTCCGAGTTAGGAGAACTAAAACTTTTGATCTTTTCATCAGTGCTGCAGGGGCAGCGTCCTGTGAGGTCCTGTATAAATCTCAGCTGGGGTTGGGGAGCTATTGCCAGTAACTTAGAAGAAGAAAAATCCAACTTAGTATTTTTTTTAAAAAAAACCAACAACTTGTGACTCATGGTTAACACTTTGTATTTTGAGGCCTAGATTTGATCATATTGCAACCATCTCTTCTTGAAAATGTCAGCTGAGCAAAATCCCAGCCAAAATAAAATGCATTGCACTGCCTCGCACAGTTCCCTGCCCCAGGTAGGGAGTGAGCCCTGAATGCACAAGTGGAAGGGGCTTGCAGGCTGTGCAAGGAACGAGTGGTGCAAGAGGCTGGAGCGTTACTGCCTGTGTAGGTTTAGGAAAGGTGGCTTTTCCTGGCCAGCTTTCAGCCAGGTGCTGTGTCATTGCAGCTTGGTGTCGGATTGGGTATTGCTGTCCCCGGTGGTGGTGCAGCACTGGCATAGACATGATGCTTTGTGTGCTGGTTTACATGGTGGAAACAGCAGCCATGGGCTCATGACTGAGCGTGTGGGATGTGGAGGAATGGCCAAAGCCCAGGCTGCACTTGAACCCTTTACGTTACATTTCCTCTGCATGCAAAAAGGTTTAGCATGGGTCTGTCTTTGCTAATATTAAAGTTTGATAACATTATTATTATTGTTATTGTCCTCCTCATCATTATCACTATCATTATTATTATTATTATATTAGCTGTGTTGCAGACATAAAGTTTATTATACATTAACGTAATCATGCTATACCAGTCTCTAGACATGGTGTACCAACCCCCTTTTATGCTTCAGCTGATGTTGTAAATAGGTAGTCATACCTATCAGTGCAATGACCTGTAATTTAGTACTCAGCACAAAAAGCCACCATACATCCTTTTGGAAAGATTTAGTAATGTTTCCAGCCCTATTTAAATAAAAATGGGTTGTTTATTTTTTTTCCTCCTTCATAAGAGTAGGAAAATCTGAAATACACTTTCCCAGAAATGATCATGGGCGGGGAGCAAAGGCCAAGAGCTTCGTGCTGCGTCACAGGCAATTGAGATGCTGCTCAAAGGTTTTAGATGATCATGTTTCCTATGTGAATTGCTGGATCTTGATTTACAGGTACCTCCCATCTGGCTTTGATTCTTCTTGGTTTGCTTTTGGGGGTGGGGTGGGCAAAGCTTTACATTTTTCTTAAATGATAAAAAGGCTGCTATTAGATTATATAAAAATACTAACAAAAAAAGTACATGTGTTTGATGTTACAGAGGAAAATAATCAGCCTTGTTTATGAGCTGTGAGGTTGGACTGGAGACCCCAGAGGGTTCTTCCCACCAGCACTTCTCTGTTTCTGTAGTAGCTGAGGAAAAATTGAAAACCTGAGCTTCAAGTCTCCATTTGTGGAACAAGATGGAAGGAGACCCAGCTTTCATGAATGCACAAGATGAGTAAATAAATGCAATGGTTGAGATGAGAAGGTTCAGCAGGGAAGGAAGATGCTGCTCTTTGCAGTCCAAGATGCTGAAGCAGTGAGAAGTTCATCTTGAAATGTTTTCCTTATCTTGGGTAGTTAGTATTAAGACCCACCAGTCCTGCTTGTTCCAAGTGGCTTGGAGAGATGATGGGGTTCCCAGTGCTTGGCCATGGGTAGGATTTGGGGGCTCTGCCCTCGGCAAACAATTTCTTCTCCTTCCCCTTCCACTCTTCTGCTTGCCTTTTTGATCTGTGAACATGTCAGAGCAGATGCTGCCTTTTCTACAGCTGCTCACAGAATAGGACAGTAGAGTCCTAATGTCAGGTGGACCCTCAGAACATCACAGAAATGGTTGAGGTTCTGTACTTCTGCTTAATGTGGTCGGAAATGGCAATGGTGACTTCCATAGGCTGCCGTCTTTGAGGGGGAGGTCTGGTGGCTGCAACCAACACAACTAGACAGGAAAAAAGCTTTTGAAAACTTTGCACCAAGTAGCTGTATGTTGCAAGTGCAAGTGTTGAAGATCTGGAAATAAGACCCTCCTTAGCTTAGTGTGACGGGTAAGCGTGAGTACTGGCTTTTCATCTTCCATAGCACTGTCGATGGCCATATGGAGGAGGAGAAGGGGAAGGAAAGTCTGTGGTAATTTTAGAATTTTAATTTTAAAGATAAGTGTATCAAGTACAATTTACAAGTTACTAGGTGGTAACTTGGGTATAACTATCTTTGAGACAGGTTGTAGCCTGTTCAGAACTGAAGATGTCCATTAGCATAAGGCATAACATTATATTGCCTGGTGGCAATCCCTGTACACCACTGTTGGTACCTGGTGTCCCTTTCTTGCTTGTAAATCTTGATCATCTAAGAGACTTTTAGCAAATACCTTATTTTGCAGGATCTTTTTAGTAACTTTAGTGGGTATTTTTCTTGGGTACTTTTGTGAGACAAATTACAATAAATAGGATTTCAATTCTGTACATCCATCTGTTAATTAACTGCTAACACTGCCTCATGGAGCAAGGTGGTATGGGAGGGGAACGTATGGGAGGGATTAAACCTGCAGTCACTTGTGCTGATCCACCATGACTGGGAGAGCTTCCAGTTGGTCTTGCTGATGCATTTCATGTTCTTCTAATAATAGGAGTGCTAATATTCATAGTGACAAGCACCTGTATCTTGTTCTGCTTAGAAAATCTAGATTCTGAGCAGGTAAAAATGCTGTTGTCTCCACTGTGGCAGCAGAAGGACAGCTAAAGCTCATGAACGTGTGAGATACCATCAGGGACGGGGCTGGCGTGTGGGATCCTGGGAGCCACGCTCTCTTGAAAGTCTTGAAGTCTGGGCTAAATCTGTTTAAGGCCTTGCTGAGGCGTGACAAAGCCTGTAGACCCATGAAATAACTCCTTATAACACTAATATTTCATTTGAAGATACTGAGGGATTTTGATGCCCATTAGAAGTTGGCGAGTGTTAAGGCTGAGCTCATGCAGCTGCAGTTTCGCTGAAGGCTTGTCTGGCAGAGCGGGCCTGCCCAGAGAGGCTCCTGACCTCCTTCCACAGCGGTAGGCCACAGTGGCTCCAGAAGAAGGAGCTTGAATTCACGTCTGAGCCCTTTGGGGTGACTGGTACCACAGGAGAAGTGATGAGATTGCCTCCTCTCACCAATCTTCACACTTGGAGCCCCAGACTGCCTTGCAGTAGGTGACCTGTCTGGGCAACCCACGGTCAGGTGGCCACAGCGTGAAGATGATCCATAGCTCTGTTTAACCTTGTTGCACCCAGCTGCTGCCAGGGAGCTGAGTTCTTGGATGTTGTTGGCTCCCTGGTGAGGAACAGCTCTCTGAGCTCCAGCAGTGCAGAAGAGCATGAGGAAGGGGTTGAAGAGTCTGCCTCTGCCATGCTGGCTCTGTTGGCTGATGGTACTTGTCCACAGCCGGTCAGTTGAGTCGGTGGGTTAGGAGCGCTGTCGGATTTCTTCTGGTGATAAGCTCTTCTCTAGCTCTTCTTCTGGTGTTTCTGTCATCTTTGGCTGATTAGGAAGGAGGTGCAGCCCCATCTTCCTGGAAAGAGTCCTGGTCTGGGCCTTGACGTTCATTGTGTCTTGTCTTGACAACAGCAATGACATGCCTGTGTAGGGAGCCTGCAGGTGAAGGAAGCTCCAATCAGTCCAGAAAGCTGCAGCCCATCTTGGCCACTGCATGGGCAGCTTGTGATGTCTTTCTGCACTGGCTTCTCTTGGAAATACAAAGTTTTGAGGTCTTTTGTTCTCTTTTTAGGGTACGCCCTGTATTGCCTCAGGTAGCAGAAAGACTGATTAAAGCTTTGTGCCAAAGACCATGAGAGCTTTCTGCAGGGAAATGAAGCTCTGCTCTCTAAGGGTCCAGTTTCACATGGACTGGGCAACCCCAGGAGATAAGGACCACTACAAACCTCATCATATTCTGCTCCCAGTGCATGCAAAGTATGTTCAACTGAAGGTCCTTTTTCTAAATATATAGCAACATTTTGTACAATGTTTAAAGACAGTTAAGGAACACGCAAACAAAACAAGACCCTCCACCGCTGGGTTGGAGGAAAGAGGAGAAATGACATGTATCAGATGTTAGTTAATCGCTTAATACAGTACCCAAAAGGTAGTCTGGTGATGACTGCACTGTTTAAACTGAGTGTTGAGGAAAATACATTTGACTGTAATTCCAGTTACCTGCAGTGATTTCATCCTTTTCAGAACAGAATAAAAGTTAGAAAATAGCAAGATTGAGGTACGTGCCCAGACATCCCTAACTCTGCCCTCACTTTCCTTTCTTCACCCCTTTCAAACTAGGGTTAATTACCAGGAATTTTCTGCAGACACTAGACTGGTTTGTAACACCCTGTCGTATTAACAGGTCAAAGCAGGCTGTTTTATCTAGCAGATGTGTTAAATTTTAAATTATTATTTTTTTAAATTACATTGCCTCCTTTATCACCCTGTAGATGGGCTCATAGATTCCAAGTTAATTCATATAAAACTCTTGGTCCCCATCTGTTTTGTATGCCCCCAAATGTGATATTTAAACAAATCACCAGTCAGCAGAGGAATTGTGAAGTCAAGATCATGATGGACATTGTGGCCACGTTAGTTAGGGGTTGTTCTCTGCATGGTTTGATGGATGGGGTGGTTCTGATGTGGGTTACTACTTACTACTGGTTGTTTCTGTAACGGGGGATCTTAAACCACCATTAGTGGTTTAAGTGGGATTTCGGAGAACAGGGCATGGGTGGGTCTCTGCTTGTGCTCAGTTGTGGTTGACCCCTTCCTGGCTTCCTGTCTATAAAGCAGGTTTGTTAGATGTGCCCATCCAGGATTGCCATGTATGGTGGGATGGTGGTATCTCCTTTGGAATGTCTTTTGCTCCACTCTGGTCAGCCTGCCTTATTTGTTTGTACTTTCTATCTATATCTTGGTTTTACCCTAGGTCATTGGGTCTCTGGGACAGAGACTGGCCTTTCTATTCTATTTTTATGTAATGTCCAGCACAGACATATTTGGTATCTCAAGCTCTTGGTGGTGCTATATGTAATGCCAATAACTAATAGCACTTATATTCTTCCTGGGGATCTGTGGCTATCTGTGCACGTGATGGAGATGTGATGGCTGTAAATATGCTGCTGTAGTGTGAATTTTCTTACATGGCTTCTGTGTTGTTTTTAGCTCTGAACAGCAGTAAACATGGGAGCCAGCTCGGTACAAGAAATGTACAGAAGCATCCCCATGCAGGTGAAAACTATCTGTGCTGACCTGTCAGAGTCAGTGGCCAGTGGTGAAGTCTTTGCTTTTATTCAGGGCAATGTAGATAAAAGCATGGCCCAGTTTTTCTACTTGTGCATATATATCTATATTTATATCTATGTCCAAGTAACTTTAATATGTATTTTTATATATGTGCAAACATATGTGTGAAGGTATCATTGCCTGTTTAGCTCTAACTTTGCTTCCTCCTCCCAGTTTCCCTCCGCTTCTCTTTTTCTGTTCTACTTCATGTTTGAATTTTATGCCTGTGGTGTTTTTCATAGGCATATTTCCCTTTTTTTCTTACCTTCTTTCCCCTTTCTTTCCTATTCTGGCTTTTCATTCTTTACCTTCTTGTCCACGTGTTTCTGCTCCAAGTTGATTTATAATTTCTCTTCTGTGTGGCTCCTCCTTTCTCTCACTGGGGCAGGTTGGCCAAGCACCCTGTTCGTGTCTCTGCACACCCCGAGAGTTGACAGCCTGAGCAGCGGCTGCAGCTGTGCCCCTTTTTTCTTGAAAAAAAAAGGAATAAGGGAGTCGGAGCTGCTCTCGTTTCCCTTCTGTCGAAATGAGTCTCAACCTGACAGTTTTGGCTTCCCTTGCCTGCTCTGGATTACAGCTAGCGTGGCCGAGTAGGTGTTTCTCAGATCTGATGGCTAAGAGTAAAATTGGGATTAATGGTCATAGTGCTTCTCCCCTGTACCCTGGGCTCGGTGATGCTCCTTCCTTGGCATTTCCAGTCTGCACTCCAAGCCCAGGCTCTGCATTCCTGCTGTTACCTCTCTTAACTTTCTGCTGCTAATTTTAGTAGCCTTCTGGCTTGCTACAAGCCCAGGGCTTTTCCACCTGGTTTCAACCCTTTTTCTGCCCTCCAGGGGGATGTGGCCCCAGTTTGTGGTGGTCCTGTGAGGGCTGCCAGGTCCTGATGGCAGAGGGCTTTTGGGTGCGTGGGCAGTTGAGCAGGCATGTTTGTGCCCCATCCCCGAAAGAAAATGCTGCCCCAGGGAGACCAGGCAGGCAGCGCTGGGAGCAGGGGGGGATTTTAAATGGAGCTGGGGGCATGTCCTGCACAGCATTTCCCACTTCTGTACAGGCAGTGAGCACTGCGAAGTGTGGTGTCTTTGAGGGGTTGGCTCGTAGAAGATAAAGCCGAGTGTTTTGACTGCTTCCGATTAAAGAAACGGAGGGATCTGAAATCGGGAAGCGCTTTGGTGTTGACGATCTGAAGAACACGCTCAGTATCACTTGACAGCAGACATTTTATTCTTGGCTGCATCAGCCTTGCAGCAAGCGAGTTGGTTAGGTGGCTTTGCTTGCACAGCTGGTTTTTTTTCTGGAAAAAAAAATCCCAGGACTCAGCACCGCATTTCCCGTGCTGGAAAGCCGACGCTTCCCAGCCCCCGTTTGTGGCATTGATTTCTTCAACGGGTGGCAATTCTTGAACGTGCCCAGCCTGCGCTCTGCCGAGGTCAGGTCGGGTGAGCTCTGCTGAGCACGGTTTAGGCAAGGGGATCTGCAGAGGGGGCTTTCCTTCAGGTAGATGGAAAGATTTTTTTTTTTTTTTTCTTCTTGGAAAGATGTAACCTGAGCAGAAAATTTTAAGGCATATCATAAAGGTAAATAAACAGAAACCAAACTCCAGACCTTCTCCTTCATGTCACTGACAATAATATGTGAGGCTTCTTAAATGAAATGTGAACACTCAGTGTCAAGTTTCATTCAGGATGACTTCATTTTTTTTCGCTTGTTTTTTCCCCGTCTGCAGTGCAGTCTGCTTTCACAAGTCATGCAAGTATCCTGTGCCATCCACCCTCTCCCATCAGCCCCCCTTAGACAAGAGGCTATTTCAGGCCATGTTCATAACTTGATCTTGCTGATGACCCTTGCACTGAAGGATCACTTAGCGCCAATTGTTAGGGTGTTTTGCTATTTTCAAGACACTTGGGCCTGATCCTATTTCTCTCCCATGCCCAAATGTTTTTTTTTTTCCCCCTGGTTTAGTTTGGCTCAGGAAAGGGCTGTTTGTCTACTCACAAGATTGGTGCTGTCAGTCCACCACACGTGGTGATAGCACCTGAACTTCTGTAGTAGGTGCAGCCTTCGGGATGGGACACTGAATGACACTGTTTGGCTTGCAGGATGCAGAGGACCTTGCCTTGGAAACAGTAAGGAGCAGATCATGGCTGAGGTTGCCTAGCAGACAGCTGGGAAAAATTGTTTTTAAAAGCTGGATCTACTGATGGCAGAGCTGTCACCATGCAGATGGTGCCGGGTTTGGTGGTGAGGCTTGCAATGCTGTTGGTCCCACATTTTTGGGATCAAGTACAGTAAACTTGCTGTACTGGGGCAGATGCTCGTGTTTTTCTCAGCCAGCATCCTGGCCTTGGCCCTGATCAAAGGCAGATGTTTCTGGAAAAAAAAAAAAAAGTGGGTGAAAGTGAAATAGATGGCTAAAAAGTAGCCAGGTCATATGAACAGTTTTCTACCAAAACATTTCAAACGCAGGTTGGCTTGTGCCCAAGTCATGCCTGCCTGCTGGAGGGCTTGGTGGTGAGTTGTAGGTGGCAGATAGCAGCTAGCTTACAGCATCTAAACAAATAAATCTTTTTTCTTTCAACCCCCCCCCAGTATCTAAGTGTGTGGCCTTTGCTACTTGAGTGTCACTTTTAAGCAGCTAAAAGTTTTTCTAAGTAAAATATGTTTCTACGCTGCAGTTGAGAGATAAATATAGCTGGTGAATTGAAAGAAGGCCATAGTATGTATTATGTTGCCTTACCCAGTATTTTTTTTTTCTTTTTGTGGTGATTCTGTGCTAACTCAAAATGGAAAACCTCCTGAAAGATGTTATTTTTCCCATTGAAAGAAATTACATGCCACAATGCCATTCACTGCCTTACGCTGCAACCAGTGAAGGATTAAACCCCCCCACCCCTCTTTTTCAGCCGAGCACCGTATGTTTGGAAAGCAGGCACATTTGCAGCTGAGCCAGCTCTAATAATAATAATTCGGGTTGAGAAGCGCAGAGCAGCCTGTGATTAGCAAAATAATTATTGCACAGTGTATAAACTGAGAGGTGGGTTTTTAACATGGCGAGAGAAACGCACGCTGCAGCTGCCTGGGGAGGCAATTGGCTCATGTCACCTTGTTGATGTTTTCCATGTAAAGCTGGGTGCAGGAACCGCATGAAGCAAAACATGCTTGTAAAATGATGATTGCTTTTGAGTTTTTCCAGTAAATTCTGCTGATGAATGCAGCCAGAAAACGTGTAAATAAGAGTTTTACACTGTGCTCTGTTCCCCAATGTAATTTTTTTTTTTTAAAGTTGGATGTAGTTGTTGGATATGTTCTCTCTGCTTGCCAGGAGACCAAACTTTGACTAGCTGTTGGCTCTAGGACCTAAAAAATGGGCTAGGAATCCTTCCAAAACTTCTTCATGGGTGCTAGTTCAGATCTGGGTCAGCAGAATTGAGAGACATCTCTATTATACGATGCTGCTCTGACATGCATAAAGCCAAGTTCGTAGGCTCATAGCTGATGACTCGTTGCTTTAAAATCTAATCTGCCCTGCTGCGTAACAGGGAGCAGGGCATTTTACGCATGCTTTAACCTCCATGCTTCGTCAGCAAGGGCAGGGTTTCTTCCCGTCAGCAGGCAGGTGGCTGTGCCGGAGTTGCCTGCGCAGGGTGGGTTGGGAGGTGGCACTGTGTACACCAGTGCTACCGGTCCTCACCGGTGCAAGGCTTTGGGGCAGAGCTCAGCCCGGGGACATGCACAGGCAGGCCCAGGATGGGGGGCTGTTGGTACTGATCCAGCCCCAAAAAATGAGCAGAGCTTGGGAAATGCTTCCTAAGGATGGTGCTGGGACAGGCATCCCCAGGCCCAGGCTGTGGATGGGCCTCTGCCTGCGCTGCTGCCCAGCCTGTATGCCCGCCCCTTTTTAAAATAATTTATCTGCAAGTAGATATTGTACCAATAGAAATAAGTCTTTTAAGAAAATAGGTTTAAGCTAAAATGAATATAGGGTGCTCTTATGGGTTTACATCAGTTACTAAGTGTAGCAGACTGTAGGTCTTTTCCAAACTGCCTTCAGTGTTTGCATAGGACTCATACAAATATAGGGCCCTGATTTCCCCCCCCCGATGCTTGCTACCATAATAGACAAATAATCAAAATTTTTAAAAAGTGCCTTAATTAGCCTTGTTTTACTTGAGGCTAGCAGGTGGAGTGCATCCTTTGATCCTTTCCAACCTTTGTTTTTTGTGATTTTGTGTTTTTCTTTCCTGTATCTCTTGCTGGCAATACTCAGAAGGATGTTTGTGTTCATGCATGTATGTGCATGTATGGATACACATACCACACATTCACACACACATACCTACTCTTTTTCTGTATTATAAAATACATATATTTTATTCCCTGTGTCAAAGACAACCAGTATCGCCTGCATGCAACTAAATAAGCTGTTGAGTTAATACCACCATGTAAAGTTCAGGAAAGCCCAGTGAACATTTTTCTAATAAGAGGATATTCTGGTCCTCTTGATAATCAGCCCCCCATTGTAAACTCATTTTGAGTCACAGGTTGAAATCTTTGTTCCAGTGGAAAAGATTTTTATGGGCAGCCCAAACAGGCATTAAATCCTGTTTTTTTTAGCAGAGTTGCTTAAAATAGTACAGATTCTGAATTGGAAGAGTGACTCCAAGGGAAAAGAGAAAAGCTGAAACAATGCAAATCATGATTTGGTGGCACAAATGTTTTGTCCCACCCCAACCCCTGATAGAAATTTGGCAGAGGCAGCAGGCTGGGTTTCCTTGCTGTGAGACACTGCATGTTTGTGTTTGCTCTGTGCAGTTGGGTTTCCATCTTCTCTGCTAATAGTCACCCCACTTCTATTTTGGGGATGGCAGAATATGACTTTGGAAGTCAAAACTATGCCAGCTTTATGCAGATTTATTCCCCTGCTTCCTGAATCCCTCCTGTATTTGCAGGGAAAAGGCTTTTCTGGAAAATGTGCCACCATTCTGGAAACGTCGTGTCCCCATGATTTTGGGTTTTCACCTCTTTTTCCTCTCCCTTCTTCCATACTGTGAGTTGGACATCCCCAAATGGGCCCATAGCTCTTCCCACCAGTGCCACACAGCTTATCCATTGCCTTTGTTTTCAGTGGCTGGGACTGCCGTGGCACCAGCAGCCCTTGGGATTATGATTTCGTCCGGAGAGAGCATCATGTCGAGACAGTCCAAACCTCGGGGAGGGTGTGACTCGTGCAGATGAGGTGGCAGGTGGCTCAGAGTCAAGATGGGTGCCCATGTCAAGATGAGCTGCGAAACCTGTCCTGATTTTCTGGTGCTGTAGAGGATGCTGCTGGATGCATGGTAGGTTTTGCAGGCAGCAATGAATCAATGAAGGTCAAAGCTCTTAAATCTCCTTTTGCTCTTCATTCCTGGGAAATCCAGCATTGAAAGGTGGCATGCATAATTTTCTCCTTCTCTTCAAGATGCTGGTCGTAGTGCTGGCATAGCAGCTGGGTACCCCTCAGATGTGGCATTGCCCTTGTGCCTGCTGTGCTGCAGGTGATCGATGCGTTGCCTCCGGTGCAGCCCTGTTCCTTATCCTCGTGGGTCCTTGGTGGGGGATCTTCTGGCAGGTGGGCAGGGCTTTCCTCTTAACTGACCCTAGCTGTCTCAGTGCATAACTCTGCTTGTACGCACTTGGCCTGAGTAAACAAGAACTGCACTTTCATTGCTGCTTTATCCCACAGGAGTGGCAGCCGAGGTGTAAAGAGCTTTTACACTGCGCAGGGTCTGTGCACGCTTGGTTTTCCATTCCTCAGGCTCGGGTACTTCCTTTGTTCTCCCGACTCTGATACTGAAGCATCTTTCCAAAATTAAGAAGTGACAGCTGTCTTAGTCTTTTCCTTAAAACAGCCCCTGAGCAGTGAGGAATAGTGAGGTTAGCATCTGGAGCTGACGTATTTATTATTGATGATGCCTTTAAATGATTAAACAAATTTTCCTTGCATTATTTAGGGGAATTATGATATTCGTCATTAATGGAAAGATGTCTGGGAAAATGGGTGATTCACACTGAAAAATACCTTCTCTCCTTTCATTATTTGCTGCCTGTCTTCTCCCAGTTTGGAGTCAGTGTTTGTCCTTCTGTCAATACCTCCTGCTGCCTTCCCCCTTGGTGTTGGTGACTTGTGGCTGTCTAAGGGTGAGGTGTCTTTTCTTCTAGGCAGGTAACTTACCTTGCAGTGTCACCAGCACTTATATAAGGGACGTGGTAATATGGGTAAGGAAATAAAGTTTAGAAACTCTTAAGTACATTTGCAAGCTCTTTCCAGCAAATGTTATTCGCATTAATGTTCTTTATTTTACTATGAAAGATAACTGGAAGCATAAGCAACCCTGGTGTTAGGTGTGCTTGTCTCCCCACGACATGACTCAATATTGCACCTGGGTTTTACTGCAAAACAATGCAATGTTAACCGATAATTTGGTTGTGACAGGGTAGGCTTCCCTCTGCAGAAAATGTGAGACCCTCTGAACCAGTTAGTTTTACTGGATCTTTAAGCCATTGAAGCACATTTTTTTTTGACATGCAGCAGAAACACTGTTTCCAGGGTGTGGTTTTTAAACATGAAAATGTGTCTGTTAGCTTACCTGGTGCTCTGCAGGACATCAACATCCATTGGTGGAGCTTGGGTTGGTTGACCTCCGTATAGTAAATTCAGTCTTGAAGTTAGTTGTCTTAAATCATGAATCTGAAAGCTATTTTTTAAAGAAGAGGGTATTTAGGTGGAATCTTAGTTGTTGATATTAATTCTTTTGGCTGAAACTATGTATCTGGCTCGTGCAGACTCTGGTCTTGGGAGGTGAGTGGGGCAGGAGGAGCATGAGGTACTTCCACGCTAGGTCAGGAGATGCAAACTTCAGCTTCAGAGGCATATGTGGAAAGAATGAAAACTTCACTTGGAGTCAGTGGCTTCCTCTAGAGCATACAGAACAGAAATAGCCTTAAGTAAAAAAAATGAATCTAGATAAGAGACTCCCCCCCCCTTCATTCTTCTTCCTGCCTTTACTAATGTTTGTTTCTGGCTTTCAGACTCAAAAAATCTTGCCTGCCTGAGCCTGGAAAAGGGTTAATGCTTTTGTAACTTCTCCCTGTAAAGCTCTATAAGGGAAAGCAATTTCTTTGCTACTTCTTCATCCTGCTTTATTGACACCCTGCTTGCCCAGCCTCTCGTGCTGGAGAAGGTGAAGTGCTTCTCACCTTGCATCTCAAGCTTGCTTGAGTGCCTTTACATGGTCTTTCTGAGAAGAGTGGGGTAGCACAAGAAGGGTCCTCACAGATGTGTGGCAACCTGGGAACGTAGTGATTTTAGGAATGGACCGGGAGGAAGGTCTTTCAGATATCTCTGTACTCCATGTTCTGCAGCCCTCATCCTTTGGGCAAGTTGTTGAGCCCCAATGCACTTGGTTATGTAGGGCACCGTGGTGGTATTGGGGGAAAGGAGGCCCCGCTCCCTGGCTTTCACTGGCAGTCGGTTCAAGTCCAAGAACATAAGGATTTGTTGTTATTCTTATTCCACCTAATCTCCCTACAGAGGCTCTGTTTAATGTCTTACCCATGTTTGAAATGTGGAATTTATCTGTTGCTATTATTATCCCAGTGCAAAGGGGCCATGAGACTTGTTTGGTTCACCCCAGCCCAGATCACTTTGTGCTGGGGGTCCCGGCTGCAGGATGAGGCTGCCCAGGCCCCGTCCTCCGCAAAATAAATATTTTTCCCCTTATTCTACAGCTGCCTGTCCTGCAGCTACAGCTTCTTTTCCTCTGAAAATTGCGAATGGGGTGGCAGGCTGCGCAGGATGCTTCTGGAGGTCTCATTCCCTGCAGCGAGGCATTCTTTGTCACCAGTGGTGCAGAAGGTGCAGAGGAGGCAGAGGATGGTCTCCCTAGCTAGAAACCCCATGCAGCCCCACCGTCCTGCTTCGGGATTCCTTCCCAACAAACTAACCCATCCCAGGAGCTACACTGGGTCCTTTCCAGACAGTTGCCGCTGCTCCGTGGGATGCTTCTTGTCACCGGCAAATGACTGCCACCTCTCTGAAGTTGCACCCCCCGCCCCGTGTTTTCCTCCATTTCTCCCAGGAAGCACTTCGCAGCCAGCTGTCCCCTGTGCCATGGATAACATCCTATTTATCTCCCCTTTTGGGCTGCGCCTGCACTCGTGGCTGGTCACGCGGCTCCCATGGGGCTGTGCCGGCTTTGCCGGTGCTGAGCGTCTGCACTGGCGTGTGGTCCTGGCGTGCAGTGCTTGCCCCCTCCGGCCCCTGCTTCGGCAGGGAAAGGAGGAAAAAAAACCCAACTGAATTCTTCACCGCTGACTGCAAAGGACAATTATTTAGTGGGATTTTGGGCAGAGGGATCCCAAAACGGTGAGGCTGCTCTGAATCTGTGCTGTGAGGCTGCACCGGATGAATCATGGGGGGAGGAAAAAAAAATGTCTCTGAGTCATAATCCCTAATACTACAAAGCAGATTTTCTTTGGGGTTTTTTTTTGTGTTCCTGCGTGCTGACTAATGCGCAGAGAAGCAGTGAGAGCCCTTTCTCCGCTGTTTCATCCATGAAGAATGCAGCCCTGTCTCCCTCCTCCTCATCTCCATGGCTCACCCGAGCGTGGCGTCCCCCCCACCACCCAGCCAAGCCTGAGCCCTGAAACCCCCCCGCTGGCTGGGTGGGCACTGCTCCCCCTCCTCACCCTCCCCCGAATCCCAGTGGCAGCAGGGTGGGTACTGGCACTGCTGGGGGAGAACCACATGCTGACAGCTGTTGTGCCTCTATGGCTCAAACTGGGCAGTTGGGGCGGGGGGGGGGAGGAAATCCTTAAAATACCCCTCTTTTGCAACTGGCACCTGCACTTTGAGCATCTCAAAATGATTTACGAGGGGTGTTTAATATGGTGATGGCCACCAAGCACACACAGCTTGGCAATATAAATAAATACACTGAAGTGAACTAGCTGTCATCTCCCTGGAGATGTTCCTACAGCTAACTGAGCCTAAGACCCCGAGGAACTTGAAATCTATGTATTTTTACAGGGCATCTGATTTTTGGCATTTTGTTTTGTCAGTCAGCTCTCATTGTGCTTTTAGATTCAGACTGCACGATGATTCTTGCTCTGTTAAATTCCTTTTGATTAGATCTCCCTCCCCAAAAGACATACGTAATATCAACACTCATTTAATAAAATGTACCCGCCCCTACCTCTTTGCTTGCACAGCAGTAGGGTCAGGGGTGGAGTATCAAACCGAGCCCGGGGAATGGTCCTGTTCACAGAGGCAGCAGCATTAAGAGGCAGCAGACTTCCCCAAAGATGTGGCCAAGAGACCGTGGTGGTTGCAGGGTTGTGATGGCAAAGCTGATCCCCCCAGAAAGGGCAGCTTCTGCCTTGGGAGCCAAGTTTTGGCTGTATTGTTATTCTAACATTAGATTAATTTCCTGGATGAAGTAACTAAGTGACATTAATTATGTTATATTACCAATATAAGCTACTGTTTTTGAGTATTTCCTTTGCTTGAAGCATGCAGAATTGAAAATTTAATGCATGTGTGCATGGCTGTACTTGCACACATCCTGAAAAGAGGTGTGGGTGATGTAAATTTCAGTGAGCAAAGTGTTTTGTTGCGATATGAGACTGTACTTTTTGCCTTACAATGTCCTTAATTAATTTTTCTTTATTACAGGTATTGGTGATAGGAAAAATGTTCCTTCCCAGAGAAAAGCTGGTAGCATCCCAATCCAGGAGTGGCAGCTTGTAGTTCCTGGTGCTGGATCTGAGTTTCACTGCCCCTTGGGTTTCCTATGCGTAAAACTGCTCGGGTAGAGTGGTGATCTACACTATGAAGTTTATAGGTTGTTTTGGGGGTTTTCCCCCCTTGTGTAAGGTTATTTTTCAGTTCCCTGATAACATTTGCTTCCTCCCTGTAGGAAAAGAGGATGCAGCGTTTTGGGGGGACAGCGCATGTTTGGGCGATGCAGATGTCATCTACAGCAGGTGATGTTATCCACTCCCCCGCCGCTGTGTACAGCTCTTCTGCTGGGCAGCTGAAACCAGTTCCCAGAAAAAAATAATCTTCAGCAAAAAAAAGGCTTTTTTCTGGTTTTTCTTCCTCACTGCCTCCACAGAGCTATTTCTAAATCGATTGCATTTCGTCGGCATAACTACGCTGGTTGGGGCTGTGGGTGTATTCTGAATTTGTTTTTAATTTTATTTTCATCATTTTACCAGTTCCTGGCACATTTTAAGTGCGGATCAAGCCAAGGAAAACGTGAGATGCCTTGGTTTCTTGTCTGCAGAAAGGAGCTAATATGCCTTTGGGTGTGAGGATGGGGTATTTGCAAGTCTCTGGATATGGATTTTTTTTTTTCTTTCCCTGTGTGTGAGATTTAAAAGGGAAAGGAAGTCTTTGGATACTAAAGCGAAATTGATATTTTTTAAATACTAAAGCATTTGCCTGTATGCAAAATCTTCACTGATTTGATATTTAATACTTTATTTTTTTTAGCCACATTACCCATAGCGATGCAGATGTTGGAGTAAGTGCTCTTACTCTGCTTTGCTGACCTGGAATACAGACAGACCTTTTCCCGATCAAATCTAGCACCTTAACACAGGATCACTCCCCCAACCTGCCTGATTGCTCCTTTCAGTCACTGCCTCAGCCAGCCTGCTTAAGTGATGTGACCTGTGATGCTATGATGATAGCAACCCCTGGCATATGAGCAGCCAGGGAGGGTGGTAATGTTTTAAATAAATATCCATCCAGCTGAGCCTAGCTGAGGGTCTGAAATGAGAAGTGGATTCCCTTTGCAAACATCCCCTCCCCTTATATGAATTCTAAATAAAATGGAGATACTAATTAAATTCATGCAGTCCTGGCATGTAGAAGAGCCAAAAGACAAGTGCATTAAAGCAGGTGACACGATCCCAGCAGCTTAACCAGGGGGTGGGGGGGGAACGCATTACCGCTGTGAGGCTTTGATAGAATGAGGGCAAACTTGTGTAAGACGCAGACGGTTCCTCTTTGCTTTGTATTTGCATAATTCCCCATGCTTTCACAGGGCTACTCACTTGCAAATGGTTGTCCAAACGTTAAGTAATCCTCAACAGCTTGGGGCTGTCGGTGGCTGTAGTTTCTTGTCTTGAAGCAGGGGGAGGCTTCATGCTAGATGAATTTTTGCTGAAGGTGGAGCTCCTCCAAGAGACTGACACATGGCTGCCAGTGCCTGGGACAGCCCGGCTGTGCACAGCAAGACCTGTCTAAACTCAGGCTTGTTATATTCCAGAGTAAACCCGGGTGCTACCTTAATCTGGATTAAAAGAAAAACGCCTGGTTATTCCTGAGCAGCTGTGGCTGGAGCATTTTAGGGGATGTACCCTGTGGTTTATTGTGCAGGGGTGGCTTCAGATTTGTCCCTAGCTGGTTGTCCCCAAGCTTTATGGAGGCTGGAGAATCTGTGCTCAGGTTGTTCCCTGTGTCCCCAGTGCCAATGAGATGCGTTTCAGTTTAGGTAAAGCCCATGCTGCAGCCGTGCCTGTATACAGCCGGGCTTTCCTGTTTGCTTGGCTGAGAGTTTGAAGGCAAACCTGGGGTCCCAAGTTCCATGTGCACTGTGGAGCCTACAGGACTGCTCAGCAGATGTGCAAGGAGAGACCTCCCAACTTCGCAGTGAGGTCAGGGTGTCCTGGTTGGTACAAACCCACTGGTCTTATGAAAACTCTCGCAGCTTCCGAGTCAAACCTTACGTTAGAAGGCAGTGGAATACAAGAAATGAATCCATTCGCGTATCCTGCTAGTTGTATTGGAGCCACTGGGGATGTCCAGAAGGAAATGGTGTCACGCGTTGGCAAGGCGGCAGCCACATTTACTGGCTTAAGTGAGATTTGGTCATTGAAAATCTGCAGCTGAAAGGCTAAACTATGAATCTTGGACTTGAAAGTAATTTTTATCTAAACATACGGATCTGAAAGCTGGAAACCTATCAAAGGTACAGGCAAAGTATCTGAGTGCCTTTGAAAACAAATGGCTTAGAAGAACACTGAGCAGTAATCTCCAAAGACATCCCAAAAAAAGTGATGGAAGTATTTGGGGGATAAGAAACCAGAGTGTCTGCTGCAGCAGGGGGGCTGCTGGGTAGTGGGATGGAGACACACTGGGAGGTGGTAGGGACAACCCCTCTTAAAATTTAGTCACATAGAGGAGATTATGTGGGATTTATTGCAGCATGTATGTGAAGAGCTTTCAGTGGTAGACAAGGGTGGTGAAGCCTTGCTTTTTCATTTTTCAGTGCTGGCCAAGGGTAACAAAAATCAGGCAGAGCAAACTCAGTTGAAAGTTTTGGGAGTTCTTGTCCTTGGAGGAGTGGGCTAATCCCTATGATGTATGGCACTCTCTGTCATGGTGTGGTTCTGTCCTTGCTAGTAGTTTGGACTTTATGTATAATTCATGTTGGTGATACATAGCCCAATGCTGAGAAGTGGTTTGCTGTTGTGTGGAAGCAGATTCCTCCTGTCCTCATTGCTGCACCTGTAAAATGGGGTAAATAATGCTTAATTGGTAAATTATTTTCTCTGCAGTAGTCTTTTAAACCTCTAGGTTTCCAGAGTGTCCTGTTACATACTGTCCTGGTTTCAGCTGGGATAGTTAATTGTCTTCCTAGTAGCTGGTATGTTCAGAATGAGTTCCCATCAGAGGGGACGGTTGTAAGAGTTGTGGCAAGAGTCGTGGCGTCTAAGTGGTAGAGGATAACCAGCAACCAATTAAGAAATGCCGCTAATGAGAGGAGGAACACAAGAGCGCGCAATGCTGCTGGGATCACAAAGGTCACTTCCTTACCCTCACGAGCAGAGAAGGGGTATAATCTCATTAATAAATTTATCAAGCTGCATCTTAAGACTGATTGGGCTGCCTGCCCTGTGACTGCTGGAAGGCATCCAGAGCTGGGCATGGCAAGGGACCTTCTTGCTGCAGCCTGAAGTCATTCATAGCCAGCTGATACTCAGTTGTTCTTGTGCCAGTGTTGTCCTTTATCTTGTATCACTCTTTCCGTGATGCAGACAGCAGTCTCATACCCTCTGAGCTGTGCAGGTCCAACACGGGCAGCTCTCCCTGTCCTGTCGTCTAAGAGGGGCTCGTCATTCCCCTCCTGTTCCTGGCCGCTTGATCCTTTATCGAGCTCTGTTCAAATGCATCCTTCTTGAATGCAAGCTCCCAAGTGGGACGTAGCATCTCAGGGGCAGGGTATCCTGCTGTTACTGGTGTAGCCTTACATCTTCTTTAGATCTACCAGAAATACTTTGCTCTCCGGCATTCTCCAGAGTCGCATTGCCCTTTAAGCCCTGCTGTGCTGATGTCCCCAGCTTACCAGCACTCACATGCAGAGAAACGTGAAATTTCTAGTGGGACCAGACTAAAACCAATCTTCATCCAACTCTGGTACCAAGCCCCAAGCTTGGTGTTGCTGCAGAAAAGTGCAGTACTTACAAGGAGCAACAACAAAAACTTTTATTTTTCATGGTTGGGTCTTATTTACCAGGATTGTTTGGCAGTATGGGGTATAAAAATTACATGTAATATGATGGCATATTTAGTTTTGGTTATAGTTGTGGCAGTGATGACTAAGAAGATACAGTTGTAATTCTGTGGTGGTTTTGTTCATAATAGACTTTCTGCTGCTAAGCTGAAATTTCTAGTTCCAACTTTCTGCAGACTTCAGGTGCTTCAGTTCTTTGTTTAAACTATTTGCATCTTTTTAAATGGGGGTCATTGGAGCTGAAGTGAAAGACCAGAGCTTTTAGGCAGTGCCACGGTTCACCTGTCTTTCAAGAGGTCCTTCTCTGCACTGTGGGTTTATTGCAACTTCAGCTACTCACGCGATGAAGTCCGGACAAGCCCCTGCTGTAGATGGACAAAGATGCTTTTTGCAGCAGTGCAGTTTGAAGTAGATGTGTACTCTGCTGTAAATAAGGGTTTTATCTCTGGGAGAGGTTTATGTGTCCAGTTGTACTTGTGGTGGTTGTAATTTGAGTTCCATCTCCCTGACTGGTCCTTAGGAATGAACAGTCAGTGCAGAACAGATGCAGACAGGGCCCTTGCTTTCCATGCTTCGTTTCATTTGTTTGGAAGGGGAGGGAAGGAAAGGGAAAAAAAAAGAGAAAGGCCAACAAAAACAAAAGCAGAATTTCTGCTGCAGCTGTTTGAAACAATAAATGAACCACGATGTGATGTTGTGGGTGTTTGTTTTATTTTTTCCCCTCATTTCCTCATCCAGCTTTTATTATTTCTCAGTCTTGGCAGTGGGAAGGACCATTCTCAAGACCTGGTGCCTTGCCTCGGTGACTCCCTGAAACCAGACGTACCCCCATTTACTACGGTGCAGAACTTGCTTGCGCTTACCGCTTCCCGGCGCGCTGGGTGGCTCTGCCTTTATGAAGGGTCACCGGTACAAGTTGGTCATGGGAACTCATTGCTGTAGAGCCAGTACCTGAGGTACCAAACTGGGGAGTTGAGGTCAGGATGCCACATAACCACAGTGACATAATAGGCAAGGTTTTGACTTGTAGGAGGTTCAGCTGGGGTGACTGAAGCACTTGCAGGCCCACACGCCACTTGTCCTGGAGTTTATTTGGGGACACGTGGGAATGGAGGCCACCATATGAAGTAACTCAAGCATTGTACGCCTTGTAATCTGGCAGGGGATTGCCGAAATGGGTTGCTGGTGGTGCTCTGTGCTCTCGTGTAGGAGGAGGAGCGAAGTGGACAGTGGTGGGTGGCAAATGCCTGAGCTGTCCTCACTTTGACTCACCTGGGTGAGGGAGTCAGCACCCTCCTCGACTGCCAGACATGAAGTTACACCTCAGTGAGATTCAGAATAGGTCTGATGGGGCAAAAACACAAGAAGAAAGATACCTGATATAAAAAATATATACATGAAAGTACATGGTTGTTTAAGCAGTGATCCTGTGGTTAAATGTACCCCCAGGGGTTGTGGCAGGTGGTCTCCCAGCGGTGCAACCACCGTGGTGGATGTTGTCATCTCTGTCAGCTGTCTGCTCTGCTTCCTGGAGTCTGCTATGCTTGCCATGGGTGGCAGAAGGGGAACTGTGTCAGCTCCTCAGCTGCTACTAGTCCCAGCTCAGGAATTAGTTTGAACTGTTGATTTAATTAAGCTGGAGAGTGCAGCAAGTCATTTGTGTGCTGGTGGTGGGTGCTGGCGGGAGCATCCTCTCACGCCTGCCAGCTGCATGGGTCTGCTCTCCAAAATGTCTGAGGTTGGAGACCGGATGCTGAGCAAGAGTGGTGGTTGGTTTTGATCCCATCTGGTGATTCCTGTGTCGCTATGTTTAAACTGGAACCTCATCACATGGTTTCTGGAGGGTTCACATTCTTCAGAGTTATTCGTGGTCCCTTTAGATATACAGGGCTGTGATGTTTAGGTATTATGGCCTAATGTGCTTCAGGCCATCCTAATGAATCAGACTTCATTGATGCAACTGAACCACTTAAAGTAACACACCATAAACTACTGCAGGCTTCCGGGTTGTGCATGTCCGTGGGGATGGTTGAGGGTTTGGATTTAGAAAACAATTTCACAGAGGTCCCTTTCTTGGGGTGGGCACACGGAGGAGGAGGGTGGCAGGAAGTGGTGATGTTAAGGCAGTTGAGGATCACAAGGTCTCTCATCCCTGGGTGTCCCACAAGTGGGGCTATTTACACTGCTCTGTCATGGTGCGTTAGGGTCTGAGAATGGACTCCCACCATCTCTTCCAGTCCCATGTGCAGTCCTCAATGCCTTTATGCTATTGTGAACGTTCATAAGAAGACAGGAGGATAGGATGTCCTCATATTGGCTTGGGTGCATTCATGCAGACCTCTGCCAATGGGACTGTTTTGATTCAAGGAAAACCAGCAATTTCCCTCATTTTTGCATCCTGACTAGCGGTGGCGCAGGTACATGAACTGCATAGGAAGCCATGTGGCAGCTGTGTGTGTTCCCAGACCTGGCTGAGAGTGCACAGACCTCCTCAAATAAAGTAAAAACGTGCTCAAAGTTGCTGCTCATACTTAGTCTTGCTTGCAACAAGCCCTTTGCATCCAACCGTAGCCAGGTGGACCAAGGTTGGCAGCTGTGAGAAAATATTGCCCTAAGAGAGTGAGTTCTTGTACAGATTTGGCTCATGTTGGTGAGAATAACAGTTGCCAGCTAAACTGGGCTTTGTCAACTCAAGGCCAGAGCTTTGGTGTAGCTGTGGAAAGAGCAGGATGGCTTTGGCATGTCTGGATATCGACATGATGCATTTCCTGGTGGTAGGTGGTGGGAAAGCCCACACCTGCTGTGAAAAGAACACTGCTTTCCTTGGAAAAGTACTTACTGAGATAGCGATGATGGACAAGTCTCTCTTGATAAATGTGACTTCACAGATTGTGTTTTCAGCCTCATGGAAAAAAATGGAAAACGTGTCTAACGTTGAACTATTTAAAGGACAGATCTGGAGGTTTGAAGGTAATGCATTCTAAAAAAAAATATTAAAAATTATTCTTAAGCTTGGGCCAGGTTATTTCAAGATCAAAATCAAGGCCAAGGCACTCCAGTGTAGCGTTTCCAGGTCATTTTTATCAGCTTTGTTAATCCATGCTGCTTTTGAGGCAGGAAAAAATGGTAGTATCTACCAGGATATTTCCACCTTCTTCCCTAAAGTATGTTCCTGACTCTTCTGCCAGTCTTCTGTTCGCAGCCCTGTTGCTGTATTGTGTGAGGCTCTTTTCCTTTGATATATCAGTTTACCCATCAGGAAAAGACTTGGTTTTGTGCTTTTTGTATAATCAAGACTCTGGTAAAATTTTTTTTTTTGTATGGTGATGTGTACATAGTGACAGCATGTGGATGACTTGCAAGGGGTATAGGAGGACTTCAAAAAGATAAATACCAAAATAAATAAAAAAATTAAAAGTTGCCATCTATATGAACCCAGATAGGCAGACCAAAAATGTAGCAACTAACAGCTAACATAACCTCTTCTTGAGTTTTCTGATGTCTCACTGGCTGCCTTCACCACTTCTGGTAGCTCAGAAGTCTGTCCTTGCGAGCACATCAGCTTAGCTGGAAAGAGGCGGACTTGTCTGCCTAGCTGGAGTCACCCTTGCAGTGCCCACAATGCCCAGGATGCTGCACGCGGGAGCCAGGAGCTGGGCACCAGAGCCAGCTGGGCACTGGGGAGGATGCGGAGGAGGGCAAAGCCGAGTTATGACCAGGCATGAACAGCCTGGTCCAGTACAGGAGGCAGTGAGAGTATTTTGATGGGACCAACATCAGATGAGGAACTAAACGTCCTCTTGATGTTAGTTTCTCGCACATTTCTGTGGGACTGGTGCAATTCTGGTACGTTTTTCCTCTGTGAGTCTCCTAAGTTGGATCTCCCATATCTATTGCCGGCTCTGAGGTCTTGAGTCTATTGTGTTTTGCTGCTGGGCCAGAGAGCCAGGAGGTTGGGGCTGGAAAAGCCATCAGGGCTTTTCCACGTGCATCTCCAGTGATGTTCTTGCCGTGCTTTCTCTGGTGGACCCTTCTTGGGAAGGGAGCATCAGTCTTCCGCTTGAAGCTGCTGGGGCTTTTGCTTTTCCTGCAGCGTGGGTGCAGCTCTGCAGAGGGACGGAGCGGAGCTGAGCCCTGGCAGGAGGCACCGGGGATGGGAATGGGCTCCCTTTTCCTGCCTGTTTGACAGCCTGTTCTGATCCCCCTGACCTGGGGGATGGCTTTGGGCATGGGGCACTGTCCTCCCTGCTCTTAGCTTGCCGTGTCCTACGAGGACGTAATTCTGATCCCGGGACCTGTTGGAACAAGCAGCCGTGACAGAGCTTGTTTTGCCAAGATAATCTTTTATTGGGAAAGCGGCCTGGCAGATGTAGGTGAAAGGTGATGCCAGCACGCTGCCGGCACAGGTCGACTGCTGCTTTCCCAGCTGCGTCCTCAGCTTTTTATAACCTTGCTGCATCACGCCGCAGCTGCCACCCACCTCCCGTCAGCTCCAGGATCACGGGGCAGCTCTGGGACCGTGTGGGCTCTGTTGGCTGCAGGAGCACCCGGTGCCCGAGGATGCAGCAGTGTTGGGTTTGCTGGGTTGCATCAGCCACAAGTGTGTCTAATCTGATAGCCCGACTCCCATATAAGCAGCATCAGATGGGTCAGAGGAGGCCAGGAGGTGTCATCTTCTTGAGAAAAAACTGATTAGTGTCCTATAATAAATTCTGTTTTTTAATTTTTTTTTTTTTTGCTGTTTGTTAGCCCTGAAGTCCAGTTGTTAGTATGCCACTTACTATGATATTCTTGATGTGTTTAAGTGTCCCCTCCTTCCTTCTTTTCTTTAAACTTGGGAGCTTCCTTCACCAAACATATCCCACAGTCTGATTACATACCGTATCAGCTTTGCATTTGCTATCTTAAGTAAATGGTAAAAGCGATCTGGAAAGGCCACTGGCTTCTGCTCCAGCATCATCCCCAAGAGAAATTAGTTCAGCCTAGGAAGGAGATTGGCAAAAAGGGTGTCTTGATGAGCTGTCTTCAGAAGGAAGTTATTTCAGATATTTCAGCCAAATAGCCCTGAGGACTTACGGATTGGGGCTAACATTGCTTCACTTAAGGAAAGATAGTATCAGCTGCAATAATCTCCCTCCATTCTTTGTGATAAAGGGTGGGAATCTACATGAAAACAGATCTTCTGTTCCCCTGCCCTGTCCCTGGAGCAGATTGTGACCATGAGAGAGAAATCCTGACTCCATTGAAATTCATGGAGAGGCTGAAGTGGGACTGTTTGCTCCTGGCAACGTCAGATGCTTAAGAAAGGCTTATCATCTTCTTTAGCAGCTCTTGGGAAGGAGAGCTGAGAGCACAGGCAGCAGCTTTGGGTCAGGCACAACTCCAGTGCTTCAGGCCGGTGGTGACAGATGCATCTGCTTTTCCTGTTAGTATATTTGCACAGTAGCTGAGAGACATCCCTGACTTTACATGTGGGTTTGGTAGATGTGCTGGCGGGCCTTTCTCCTGCCGAGAAGCCCCTGTGGAGGTTTTAGCTGAGCCTGGGGCAGGGGAGCTGTGGAAGTGGTGGATGGTCAATGCTGCAGGAGCAGTTGTACAGGCTCCAGGCATTTCCCCCTCCCCATTCAGTGAGCTCAGATTGATGTTTAAACAGCTTCCTCTGACCTTACTCTTTTTTTTTTTTCTTTTTTTCCTCCCTCTGGAGCAAATCAAAGAGCACTCACCTGCATCGCTGTCTTGGCACGGCGGCAGAGGCAGTGCTTCCAGTAACAGGGCCACGGCAAAGAGCAAAGGGGGCAGAAATACCTAACCATGAGATGTGTTGGCAGAGAGAACCCTGCACCTTCCAGGGCAGCACCATCCCTGCAAAAGACAAGGGAACTTTCGGACTGGAAACATTCAAGGTCAGGTTGGATGGGGCTCTGAGCAACCTGATCTAGTTGAAGATGTCTCTGCTCATTGCAGGGGGTTTGGACTAGATGACCTTTAAAGATCCCTTTCAACCCAAACTATTCTGTGATTCTATGACTAAGTTCTTCTGAGACTCCTGGAGCAGGCCTTGTATGTAAATACAGTATTTAACTGCATTCACATACAGCAAGTGGTATGTGGCTAGGAATTCCCTTGATGCCTGTAGATGCTAATGTAGTCATAAAATAATCCTGGTTTTCCTTATTTTCCTTGCAGCATGCAAGTTTTTCAGAAAACCTGGTCATTAAGCATTTAAGAGCTTGGACATGCCTAAGATAAAAATAGTAGCAATAAATGAGTGATACAAGGTGCAGTACATTGTCAGTCTTGGAATAAAAAATAAAACATCTCCTCTCTGGGTTGCAGGAAGGTTAGTTGGTTTTGTGTGCACATTCAGGCATCAAAATGATGGGGATGCCAACCTGAGGAGGTCATCCATCCACCAGCTGAGCTGGAGCCTGTTTGTGCACAGCACAGGTTTGGTGGGTGGCAGCTCTGGGAGTGAAGAGCAAACAGCTGGTTCCCTGCAGCTCCTTGCCACTGTTAGGCTCTGTATTTATTTTGCAAACACAGAGAGGGTTACACAGGAGCCAGATGTGTTTTCAGGGGTCTTGCTTTTTGTGTTTCTGGTTTTTTCCTCTTGATGTGGCTGCAATAATCTTCACAAAGGATGGAGGTAATGTAGGCAAAAGCAGAGTGATGGGAATGGACACTTGGTAGGACTGAGTTGGTTTTGGTGAAGAGGATTAAAACTGTGGTGCACAGTAGGGAGTGCTCTGCAAGTAGGAGACAGCAAAGCATCTTTTCACAAATGCATGGGATGGGGCGGGCAGAGATGGAGCCCAATCGTTGATGGGAATCTTTGCATCAGCAGAAAAGGGATTTGCTCTTGGATATCAGCAGAAAAATGAGTCCTGGGCTGTAATTTCATAATGTAACTGTGTGATGCAATGAAACTTTTCCATGCTGGATTTAGTTAAACCAATGCAACATCTATGTTTGGATGAAGCCTAATCCTACGCTGTTATGAAATCTTTCCTAATAATAATATTTTCTTTCACCTCAAGAAGGTCCTGAGCTCGTGCCCGTTGAATTCTCCGAGCTGTACATTAAAGCTGCCTGTAACAGTGGGGCAGGCATTATTTGGATTTGCCAGCTGAAATGAGTGAAATTATTCCATGGGCTTTGGTTTAATGGCAAACACTTTCTGTTATTATTTACGGAATATTGAACATGTGCCCTTAATAAGTGGGAGCTTTAAAAAAAGTAACAGGAAGACAGAGCCTAATCTGCCAAAATATCTCTGCACTGCTGTTCCCAGAGATGTTTTGAAATCTTCACCTCGGTTGCCTTTGCAGAGTTGTGTGCCAGCCCCAGACCACGTGGGGCTTCTCCTGGGCTCTGCAGGGATGCTCGGACCTCAAGCCAAGTGTGACAGTGCACAGGGAAAGTCATTACCACTGGGCTCTCGTCCGGTTCTTGGAGGAAGAGGCAGCCACTGAGAATTCAGCTTTAAAAGGAGCCAAATACTAATCTTGAAACATGTCAGCTGTGCAAAGGGTGATTTACGCTTATTAAAAAATAACTTTTTCCTTCTTGGCCCTTACCCCCTCACTGCTTCTCAACTGGCTTTGGGCTGGTTTGCTTTACCCACAAAAAACACTCCCAGCAAGAGCAGTGTGTGGTTTCCTTTGGGTTGATGAGTTGAGCTGGTCCAGGGGAGCACGGGGAAGAGGAGCAGGCTCAGAAATGTCCCCTTTTGACCTCATTGGACCAATTTGGTGTTTGTGGGGCTGGAGCTGCGTTGGCCCAGTGCTGCAGTGATAAGACTTCACCAGCACTGAGGTCTTCTGCTGAGTCTTTGTACCACAGGTGCCTTCAGAGGACCAACCCCACCATCCCAACTCCAGTGGCTGGCACATCTCTACCTTCTTGGAGTTGAATTAGTGGCAGTATGGCTGGTTTAACAGGGAGAATTGCAAATGCAGTTTAATAGAGGGATTTCAGGAGGCTGCGGGTCGGGGGGTTGATGAAAGCAAACATAAGCTGATAAGTAGATGCCTCAAGTTGCTTGATTTTATCTTTGAAAATTAAGGGGATGGTGTCTTCTGTTTGGTTTTTTTTTTAATAGCATCTAATTAGCTCTCTGTTAGCCACTTTTATAATTTTAGCACAGCTCCTTTGCTCCTGGAGTGGTGTAGTCTTGTGAGAATTTCAGCATTTGTATGACTATAAAGCCTGTTTTTAGCCTTCGTGGTGACAGCCTAGATCCTGAAGGCTTAAAGAATAGGTCTAAGATAAAGAACTGAAAATGTAATGAGCAGGAGATTTATTTTTGTAGCTGGCTTAGCGGGTTTTTTTTTCTTTTTATTGTAAGCTAGTAACTAATGCTGTAGACTAAAAATCATAAATAAAAGGTAGCAAAAGTGACTGCAAGCTTCAGACTGAGCCCTGCTCTGGGAAGTCGGGATGGCTCACAGTGACCAAGCTGGGCATGGGAAGCTGCAGTTCATTTTGGCCAAGGCAAGAAGTGAGTTTGCAGCTAAGTTTCCCAGTTTCCCGGGAATCCCGCAATGGTGCCCAGCGAGGGAGCCTGGCACTGGGCTGTGTGTCAGGATGCAGCTGAGCAGCTCTGGAGATGGAGCGGCAATTCCATCATACCTGTGAGAGCTTTTGCAGGTCTTTGGGGCTAGACATGGGCTGGTGGGAGAGCTAATGGTTTCCTTGCTGCCACGTGCCTGCATATAGGACCCAAGGAAAGAAAGAGGCTCTTGTTTGAGCCTGCCGGTGGCATGGGAGGTGAAATGGTGCCCACTTGGGTGTGAACAGGGGGATGGAAACCTGGGTGAGCGCCAGTTTCCAGCGGATGGGCAAATACCAAATGTCTGTTTTGTAAGGAATTAAGAGAGTTAAAGAATAAAAAAAAAAAAAAAGTGTACTAATTAGTCTCCCAATCAGGCGTATCTGGAGCTTCTCCTCTCCAGCGGATGGGACCGTAATCACCACGTAGTTCATGTGGCCTTGTTACATGCTTCACTGGGTATACGTGAAACTGCAAAATGGTTGCATCCCCACCAGATATAACAAGTGCCTTTTGTTTCTTTTGGAAGAGAAGTCAGCTGATTGGGAGGGCTCTCCCCTAGCAGTGTTCATGCAAAAATGGCTTTTCTGTGCAGTTGAACAGAATCATCTCTAATCTCCCATTCAGGTCTTTGTCATGGCTAGTGGTTGCCTTCTGCACACTTGTAGCGACCGTGGAGTCACCAAGGGCTTTTCAGAAGTCATGGAGGACTCTCATGGGTTCCCAGCCACCTTTCTGCTGCATTTGTAAGAGGCAATGCAGCATTTCGGTCCAGCTATTGAATGTACAGACCCAGGCAGCCTTGTTCCCTTGTCCTGAGAAGATTGCTGCTACAGGTGTGGAGATAGATATTAAAATCGTTCAGTAGCTTGAACTATTATGTGGACTTTTTTTTTTATTAAGTTTGATCTCAGAAATAGTAGAAGAACTGGTAACACTTCATAAAATCTTTGCAAACATAAACCCCGCTAGATTCCTTTAAATGGGGAGGAGAACCACTGCTGTGTTACCCCTGTATATTGGCGACCAGGTAACAAAGATCTGAATCTGCTGTGGGCGTCTCCTGGTTCAGTTGTTGAGGGATTACCAAAAAACCCGCAAACTTGGTGATTTTTACACCCATCATGTAACTCTGTTTTACATCAGTATACGTTATAGGAGACTTTACCCCCACAAGACAGAGCTGAAACCCCCCAGCAGGAGAGCCCCCAGTAAGTGTGAAATGGCTTATCTGCTGAAGAGAGAGCCAAAGAGTCTGCAGTTGCTCTTGCAGCACGGACGGGTACCATGTTGGGGTGCTGACATTGGTCTTCCCTGGCTGATTGATGTGCTTCACCTAACAAAACTATCAGGAAGGACCCTTCTTCCACCCAGGTGTGGGAACCTGCCTTTCATTTTGATACACAGATCTTGACTTTTCTTTTAGTTGAAGTTGATGAGTAGAGATTATTGATTTAAATGACAGTCTATTTAAAAAAAGCAAGCAAACAAGCAAAACAAAAATCCATTTCCTCCTGCACATGAAGGGGCACAGCTTATCTTTGCAAGTTTAGCCTGGGGGCCAGCATTTCTATGAAACAGCATTGAAGCCAGAATCCACAGTCATGGGAGAGCAGGAGGCATGAACTGCTGTCTCCTGCTTTATATCCCTCTGCACTGGATCTGCAAGCCTGATTTTCCCCTCATGTACATCCCATGACAGCAATGTTTGGGAACTCAGATCAGCAATGGGTACCCCACCCTGCAGTGCCCTGTGCTGCTGTGCGATATGAACGGGTGGCTGGAGGGACAGCACAGGGGTTACAGCTCCTCTGGTCTCACCTGCCCCAGCTAAAGTCATAATTGCCAGATAGGGGCAGTTTGTGCTGGGGTCTTGCACAGATGTTCTGAAATGAAAGCAGAAGAATAAGAAAATAAAAAGGCTAGGCTTTATTTAATGAGTCAGCTCATTATTGAGTGACCCATGCTCTTGAAACATCACTGAGGGACTGGTGGATGTTCCTCCTCCCCAAGGAACACGATTACATCTCAGAGGGAGCGTAGCCATTGTCTGAGTTGGAAGTGGTTCAGGGCTGAAATGGTAATTCTTGATAGACTTGGCTTTTCTGTGACCTTTCAGTTTTTCCAGGTGAGGCAACTCAGTATCTCTTGAGAATTACACTCTTTAATTTATTGTAAGGCATCTTTTGTGAAGAGGAGGATGTATGGAATGCTCTTGTCCATATTAGAGGTGATTTTGATAGCATGAAATAAAATGATTTTTCTTGGTACTATCACGTATTACATTGGGGAACATTCCTGTCCTGAATACTATAAAAAGGCTAGTTAATATTTACTTTACAGTTTGTTCCTTTGGTCTTCTCTATGCAACAGTCTTCCATTTATTAGGAGAGTGTCTTCCCCCATTCCTCATTAGGGAACATTTAAAAGTTTTTTTTTCTCTTAGTATAACTAAGTCAGCTGGTGCAGATGGAGCATAAGGTTATCAAATCTTACTTTGAAAATGGTCCAAGGTGACATTAGGCGCTTAAAATGACAGATTGTGGGACATTTGCTTAATATTTTGCTTTTTGTCTTCGAAACAAAAAGGCTTAGAAGAACAGGTTCATTGTAAGGCATCTCAGCACTGCTTTAAATAATAGCATCCCTGCTTGTGATCCTCATTTGGAATCATTTTGTGAAGACAAAATAGCATAGTCATGACCTGCCTTTTGTGTGAGAAATTGAGCTGAAAAAATACAGCCACGTGGTCTCTTGGGCGTTGGTTCAGGTTAGTTGGCAGATCTATACCGAGTGTGGGTGAAGAGTCCTGGATGGATGCGAGGGAGAGGAATTTGTGTGATGATACCTTCAGTGAAATACTAGGCTTACATTTTAAAAAGTACACTTTCTTGTGGAACTATTATAAGAGTCAGTAGTTCTTGGAAGCATTTTTATGTTGTGTGTTATGCGTTACCAAGGGACTCGTCTTTGGGTGGTGGAGCATAGGTTGGAGTTCCCAATCTACTGGGCAATCCTTCCGTGTTTGTCTTTCTCCTTCAAACATCTTTGGTTGGAGTTCCCAGGAAGGAATTGACTTTTAGGATGAAAAATGGTAGGGTGGGACATGATAAATGGTTCTTCCCTCCACCTCCTTTTCCTAAAATACTCTATAATACAAACAATGAGTTGTAGTACAGAGGGTGTCTCAGACTGCTGCAAGTTTGCCAACTCTTGGGGGTTAATGAGCAAACTGTAATGGTCTCCTCCTGATTTGCTCTGCTAATTGGGTGTGCATGTGTTTTCACCTGGTCACAGGCTGGTTGAGCATCTGTGATGTGCCCTCCCCTCATTAATCATGTCCCAGCCATAGCTGCTTTTTCTGATCTAGGAGCTAAAGCCCTAGCTCTAGAGACTGCCTGGGATGTGGCTGTTGTCCAAGCTTGTGAAGCCCTCAAAAGCAGTCAGGTTACTCCAAGAACTTGGTGTTGCTGAGTGAGGAGGAAAAGGAGCACCAGCCTTTACATTTTGGGGGGGGTTTCGGAATTTGTGTCCTTCCATGACTCCATACAGTAAACAAGTTCATGTTTCCTCACTGATACAAAACACAAGTCCTGTTGACCTGAAAACCCCTGATTTTGCCACTCTCATGGCTATGCCAGGTTCAGTCTATAGCTCTTTTAAAATTATGTGCCTACAAAGAGGGAGGTAACAGCCAAGGAGAGGTTTTGGAGATGGCTTGAGCTGATTCACTAGCTGGATGTTATTGCAGGGGACAGTCTGGGCTTGATCCTGTCCTCTTCCTTCCACCGGTGCTGGTGCTGAGCCTGCTTTTTAGCTCACTAAATGGGGAGAAAACCATTCCCCTGTGGTAGCTAGGATACCCACTATAGTGAACTGCTGCCTTTCAGCAAATACACCTGCAACTGTTCACTTAAAGTGAAATTGAAAATTTACAGAAAAATAGAAAAATTGGGGTTTTTTTGTACTTTTCTTTCTTCCTCTGCTGGGTAGCATTGACTTCAGTAAGCAGTCTCTGCACCTGGAAATGTTCTTCCGCATGGGGATGTAACAAAACCTTTTTGGGTTGTTCACCTTGTGTTTAGGAGAGGGTTTTGGTGTTGGTGAACTGAGTGCACGCTGTTTGCGGTGCCTGGTTGATGGAGCAGTGGAGACAAATGCCCCTGGTTCCGTTCTTGCCCATAATAAAGTCACTGCTGGAGCTTACTACAGTGAATCATGCGGTTTAAGAGGTCCCTTACTGCACTTAACTCATATGGCTGGGTTGTAATGAACATGTTGAAGTGGAAAAACAGCCCTTTCCTTAAAACAAAAAACACAGGCACAGAAAACACCCTTTGTTTTTTAAAATGAGCTATTGCACTTGGGACTGTAATGGTAAAAATTTAACAGGTGAAACTCTTTCTTTCTTCCCGCTCACCCCCCTCTTATTTTGTAACTAACTAGCAATGAGTCTCTTAACTTTTTTCACGTGGCTATTAATCATTCGGGGGCTCTTCATAGCAGGGCATGCTTTGCTCACTGCTGGTTTCCTTCAGATCATGTTGACTTGTTCTTGCTGCCCTTGGAGAGGAGCCATAGGCTCAGTGCTGCTCTCCGTGTTGAGGCTGATGCCTTATTTGCTCAGAGCTGGACACACGCTCAGCGCATAATTTTTTTTCATGTGGGTGATTGAACCCTTGTTGTGTACGAGTAATGGAGTTATTCCTCATCAAGGAGTGGGGAGGATGAATGTGTTTTTCAAGGGATGGGGAGGATACATGTGTTTTTCAAGTGCTGGCCCATGACTTGCAAGATCTGGATGTTCTTCAGGGCTTTACTGCCAACCTACCGCATGACCTTCGGTGAGTTATTTAGGGCAAAACCTAAACTGTTGGTGTTAGGCGGTACTCGTAGGCAGTCTGCAAGGAAGACCCTCTGATTTGAGGGGGAAGCAAAAGGCTGCTGAGAGCCTGGAGCGCAGTGAGCGGGAGATGGAGGTGTGATGTTCATAGCAGGCAGAGTGCTTAGCCTTAATGACCTGGTGCATTTTAAGGGTAGAGCTCAGGGAACTGGAAAGTTGACTTTTCAGGCATCTCTCCTGTGCACAAGAGTTTGAACTTCATCTGCATCCCAAACTGGGAAGTACTGAAACAGTATCTTCTCCTTACATCCAGAGGTGGAAGGTGCTGAGGATCCTGCATACTATGAAGGAAGATGCTTAAAATGAACATTAATCATCTGTCAGTTGTCATTTATCAGTAATCATTTATCAGTTGTCCCAGCCCTTATAACCTGACTAGAAAAGCCCATATGTTTATGTAAAAACATGATAGGTGCAAGATGGTGGTTACTGAGCTCTCCCATAGCCCTTGGGTGCTACTGCCATCCTGCTGGGCTTGAAGGCAGATGTTGGGAGTGATGGGAGTCGTGTAGTGTATGTGAGGTGGGGGGAGAAATAAAAGGAAGAAAACAAGAAAATGATGTTTTTGCTCATTGGACAGTGAGGACTGCTGGGCTCGTCTCCCAGGAGAAGTGAGCAAAGTACATATTGACACATCAATGGTGGAGCTGGGATAAAAAGCCCTGCTGGTGCTCCAGGCACAGCACTACAAGGGGCTGGGTCTATGGGGCAAGTCTCATTTCTCTGGTGACAGAGATTTATCTCTGTTTGCATGCTCATATTTTACAGGTAATTGGTTTATAGAGAAAACCGTTAGCTCAAGGATTTTAGGCAGGTGTTCTTGCAGTAGAAAAACAGGTTTTACAGGCATTTTGAGTGTCATATAGTCATCAAAGTGGCTGAGGTTTGCTGTGTAATTTGTGGGATGTGAAATACTTTGGGGGATTCGAGTCCTTTTCCAAAATGTTTTCATCAGCTCAGGGGTTTGGGTCAGGCCTTCTCCGGCTTTGGTTCATTTAATGGGGGGGGAGGTTAGGGAATATTTCATTTCCTAACTCTCCCCATCACGGGAAAAAAACTAGAAGCAAGGGCAAGGCAATTCAGAGTTCTTTACCCATGAATTAACAGACTTCAACTGCAACTCCATTTGCGAGCCTGTCTAGAGAATTCCAGCTGCCTTGTACTGACTTGCACTGGGTTTTGTAGTTAGCAACCCCAAAACATTGCAAAGACACTGTATTTTCATGGGTTACGGTGTCATCCAGACCCATTGGTGGCATTGAGACCCAGGTTATCTTGGATTATGGAAAGGCTGCATCTTTACTGCAGAGAAGGCAATTTTTGTTGTTTTCTCTAGGGAGGAAGAAGTTTTGATTCAAAGCAGGTTTTGTACTCAAGGTGATTTAGACATGATCAAAGTCAGTGGAATTTTATTTAAAATAAACATGTGATTCTCCTAATCAACCCTTTAAAGAGAGCATCTGGGCAAAAAATGATGGGATTTGTACATTTAATTATTCGCTTAATTTTTCTTTTAATATCTGATGACATTTCTGTTGTTTGAGGATAGATAGGACTTTATTGACACAATTAGTGAAACAAATGTTTATCACACCTTTTATTTAACCCTGTGCTATTTGATCTATTTGCTTGCACTTTCATTAGTCCTTTGCTTGGTTACATTATACAATGATATCACCTTCCTGTGCTGCTGCAGCTAAAACAAAGCCAGCCCCCACCCCCCGCCCCCCCAGCTTCTCTCTGCCTGTTTTTATTACAGATGAACTGGAAAGCAGTGTTGGGCAAAGAGTTATTTGAGTTTCCTTTCAATGCACGCTAGGCATTATTTCCGGGCCTGGCAATCGCCTGTGTTTGTGCAACAGTTTTCATATCTTAAAATAACAAACAAAAATCCCAGCAACTGTATACCCAGCACAATTAGTAAAAGCAGAAAAGAAAAAAAAAACCAAAAAAAACCCCCCAACCAAAAAAATCCCAGATTATGATGGTTTTATATACATCAAATACTAGAATCTTTATGACTAATTCCCTGGGTATTTTGTGCCACTTTGCTGGGATGTGTTTATTTTCTTTGAATATAGAGGTGGGAAGCATGTCTCTCTGCCTGATAGGAAGTCAAAGAGGGTTGTTGTACTCAAGAGTTGCATGTTTCTGAGATGTCGGCGGTAGGAACCCGCTCATGGATTGGATTGGGCTAGACTTGGTACGGACTCCTGATGGTGGATGGACGTTCTCTGAAATCAGGAAGGCAGGTGGTCCTGGTGACCTGCCTCCTTACAACCCTTTCAACCCTTTCTGTCCTTCTCTTCCCTGTTAGAGAAAACACCTCATTAGTTTTAGAATGGGTGGAAAAAAGGGAGAGGGGAGGAAAACTGTCTCCTTTCCTCTGACAAAAAAAAAAAAAAACAAAAAAAAAAAAAAAGAAAGAAAGAAAGAGGGTTTTGGAAGGATCTGTTGGTTAGATGAGAACTTTTTTTCAATTGCTGGCTTGTTGTCCTCCTCCTCTCACATCACCTGCCACCTGTGAGGCATCTGAAGGTGGTGGCCCCATGGTGTGCCTATGCTCAGTGTGACATTCATTTAAATAAACCATGCAAATTAAAAAAAAAAAAAAAAAAAAAAAAAAAAAGAAAAAAGGAAAAAAACCCCCAAACCTAAAAACTTCATACTGTGCAAAAATAAATCAAAGGACGTGAGTTTGCATGGGAATAAGCATCATCCAACGTGGTAAAAGCTGTCATGTAATGGACTGTCCCTCTCCTCTCTCCGAAGGTCCCAGCCCCATGCTTCCTACCAGTCTGGAGTTACGTTTGGAGGAGCCTGGCAGCGTAGTCCTTTCAGTAGCTCCCAAGGATTTTTAGGATCATGGGATGTATGGACCCCAAAAACCCTCTGGAGAACGTTGGCTGTGGATAAAAGCATTGGGAAGTTCTAACCATCTTTTTACCCTGTTTTTTCCTGAGTCACGTTGTGTGATTTTGGAAGGAAGCCTCTCTGTCCTGAGGATTATTATAGCAAACTGGTCACTTACTGGAATACCTCCCCTTGCATTTTCTCAAGATGGAGCCATTGCTTTACCCAGCAGAAGGATATTTTTTCTTCTCCCAGCACTTTTCCAGTGCAGCAGTGCTCATGTCCAGCAGGTATGTAGATGGTTTTCTCATTCACTAGCCAATTTGCTTTCCTGATCTTGAGGAGTTCAATCATTTTTTTTCCTTACTAGCTTCTGCTACAGGTAAGATCTTCTGAAGTCCTTGGTGCAGTGCTCTGAAGGTGTCTTTTCCTTGTCAGGACACAGACCCAATTTGAGATGCTGGTTGGTTTGTGTGGAGCAGTGAGCTCTGCTTCTGCTGAAGGTTTTGATGCCCAACCTGAGCCTCGCATCTGAGGAGGAGGATGGAGGTGCTCTTTACTGCTCCTTATTCCTCCTCCTGGATAGCCCTGGACTCTTGAGCAGTTGCCCGTTGTGTTTGTAACCCACAGCCGGCACTAGCCGTGTGTGGATCAGCTTATCGGGCTTTGTTGTCTGGTTTCAAAGGACATGACATGAGTCTTTAATCCATTTTTCCTCTTCTTAATTTAACAGTATTTCTGCTGAAGAATGCCATTTTGAGGATAATTTATCCTGTAAAAAGGGAGATGGCTTTAAATTTTAAAATTAAAACTGTTCCTATTCAATATAGACATGGATAACTCAATAGCTGTAGTGATAACAACCAAATTTGCATTTTTATAGTCATTTACAGTGAATTCGATGTTTTTGTGAAGGTGACAAGCTTTTTTTCCATTTTCTGTAATACCAGAAGCGGATCATTGTGATAGTCTCTGTGGGTATCAGCTTGCTGCGAGAATCATCCTTTTTGGCAGTTGTGCTGTTTTGGGCTGAATCTGCTCATGTGTGCTGGCGAACAGAATGCTTTTTCTACAGGGTAGAGAAAAGTTAGCTCTTTGAATTTAGCTTACTTATTTTTACTACAGAAAGAGGAGGTGCTGAAGGGAAAGGGCTGAAAATGCTTTGCTATACATTTATTGTGCATTCCCATCAGCATTTGTGAGGCATTAAAAGTTTCATCTTCTTGCTTCGTAAGCGCGATTTCACATCAGATTAAAGGAAGGAAATGGGGGGGGTAGAGCGTGTGTGGGGAAACAAAATCGGTTGCCTTGCTCTTGGATTTGACTGTGACCCGTAGGCCAAATGGAGATGGTAGACAAAGATTGAGGATAAAAAGGTTCTTTAATTAGCAGGAAAGTCAAGTGCTTGTTGTGCCTGTAAGAGAGGCTAGAATTAACCATGGGGATTTGGACACGGTAGGTGAAAAGCAGCATTGTGCCAGATTGTTGAGGATGGTCAGTGGTCAACCCCCATGCAACATGGTCATGTGCCAAGAGAGGACGTTCTCCAGGAGGACTGCCTGGAGGCTCAGCCCAGCAGCATCTGCAAGATCCCACCTTTCAGGGAGGATGGAGACGCCAGGTGTTGCTTGCATGGGCTGTGTGCCCTGCTGCAGAAGCATCCCCTGGGACAGGGATGTGCAGCGTTTCACTTCCCCCTGCTGAACTGTGCTCCTGCTTTGCTCAGTTGGCATGTTATAGTCCGGCTCAAATGATGTAGAAAATGCAGTGAAAAATGCTTGTATTTCTTCTGCATGATGCCTTTTCTGTACATCTGAAGGCCCTCTCTGATAGCCAGGAGAGAGAAGAAGGGCTGTTAGGAAATGAGTATTCTGCAGCTGACTCCTCCAGTGACTCCATCTGTACCTCTGGTGAAGTCAGCAAATAATTTTATTTGTTTGCTTGGGTCCGTATATGAAAGATGATAATGTTATGTTTAGTGGTATTTAGGTTTTCTCTTCTCCCCTTGCTTTTCATGCTTCAGCACACAGAAGCAATTTACTAATTGTAGTTTACCAAATAAACGCTGCTGAGATTCACCCGGGCTCACCAAGCCAAACTCCGCCACTCAGATTTGGTTCGTCTCTGTGTGTTGGGCAGCAGGCTGGAATTGCCACTGAGATGCCCCTGGCTGGGCTTTCCTGTAGCTTGGGCATGCCAAGATCTCACTGTCTTCCCAGTCCTGCTGGGCCTTCTGCTGGTGGAGCTAGAGGGGAGCATGCTGCCAGTCTGTGCAGGGTCTGGCCCTGGGTGAGCAGACCGGTGGGTACCACTGTAGACCAGCCCCGGCGAGGACTTTGCTCAGAGCCTTCTGGTGCTGTGCACCAAATTAAGAAATGACTAAAAACCCAGGGTTTGGCTGTGTCTTTGTCTGGGGTCTCAGCCCTTCATTCAGAGATAAGAGTTTTCCTTCCTTAACCTGAATTAATTTTCATGGGTGGGCAAGCCCCACTGTTTGGGTTGATCAGGAACGTTGTTCAGCCTGTTTTTCTCTCTCAGGAATACAGAACACAGCTTTCCCATTACTGAAATTCCTGGTGTTTTATTACCTGGCTCCTAACAACTTCTAAGGCACCTAAGAAAGAAGGATCACTGGCCGCGTGAGCTTTTTGTCTACAATTAAAGCAAACACCATTAATAGCTAAAGTCCTTTTTTTTTTTTGTGGCCAGGTGTTTGATAAAGTCATTGTGAACCAGATCTCGGCTTGTTCCTGTAAGATGTGAAAATGTCCTTTGTCAGCAGTGCATTGAGGTGGAATGAGCTTTATCTTCTGTATGTAACTAGAAGCTTGGGCTTTCCTCCTTGCAGTCAAAGAAAAACCTAATTAGAACCCTGAACACCTCTAGAAGACTTGGAGCATAGGTGCCAAATGTGTTTATTGGTCTCCTCATAGCCCTTGTTGCTCAACCTTTTAGGAAGAGCATCTCTATAATTTGATGCATGGTTGTTCCCTGGGTTTCCTCTTGTTTAGAGAGGCAGAAGAGGTATAATCACTGCTTGTACACAGGTTTCTTCATGGATCATGAGAAAAGGCATTGGCTACAGTTCTGGAGTACAAGTAGTGCTCAAGTTCACCCCAGAAAATGGGGTATCAGTTGCTCTGCTCCAGTGGTGCAGTCACTTCGGTGCTTCTGGAAATGCCTGTTTGGAGACTGAACAAAACCTACCCATTACCTGGGTAACCTAGAGCAGCTCCAACGGTGCTTGCTCTCTGTGTTGCATGGGTCTGTGCTGACACCGAGCAAGGAAAAGAGCCATGGTAAATGTACCCCGAATCTTGCGTTCTGCATCGTACTTTGCAAAGTCACATAAAGCCTTGCAGGCACCTGAGAGCCTGCCGGTGTTGGCCCGAGAATTAGAGATTGGTGAAGAACTATGTTTTAGTTGCAAATTTACAGCTGTCTTTTAAAAGTCGTCTCGGGTTTTGTTCAGAGCCAGTCTCATCCTGCACAGACGTGGGCCAGCTTCAAAGGCAGTGTAATTTTAAGGGCTTTTCCCTTGGCCAGCACGAGCATCCAGGCTGGGGGGCTGCCAGGTGCATCCCTGGGTTAAAAGTTAACCCAGTTAAAAGATGAACTCTATCAGCATTTAAAATGCTTGCTGGTAAAATAGCAAAGACTTTCAGTTAGGGTGCAGAGCGTTGGGTCAAAATGTCCTTTACGGAGTAGGTCTACAAACAGATTTATGTTATTAATTAAAAAAAAAATACAAAAAGCTTCAGTTTGGCTGCTTGTGAGGGTAATGTATTTGGATATGTGTTTCAAAAGCACACGACTGGTTATAAAAATCATGGATGGGCTAAGTCAGTATTAACGATGGTTGGATGACAGTGAAAAGCAGCCCTGGCACATTGCAGGGATGTTCTTGTCATGAGTAACCCCTCTCACTCTCACCGGAGAGGAATTTTTTAGTGCCCAGCACAGACAAGCACTGAAATTGCAGGTTTGCAGAGTTTTCAAATCTCTCCCCAGCTGGAAGCAAATAAAGAAATTGCAAGTATTTATTGGTTTAAGGGGGAAAAAAAACCCCTCAAAGCTATAAAATAAATTTGACAATGAAGCTTTTTTTAGGGAGTCTTTACTTTCTTTATGGTTTTGTGAGTTGAATGTATCGAAGCCTGGCAAAGGAAGAGGGTTTAATCTACAGATGCTGTCTCTTGCTTGATGGTTTCCTGCTTCTAAAATTACTCCCAGTTCTCTGGAATTGGGGCTGAAACTAGTTTCAGCTTTCGGTTTGTGGGCAACCTACCTTACCATTTCAGCAGGCTGGATTTGCAAGGGCTGGGGGCAGCAAATGCAAGTAAGTGCTTTTAAAGATTCGTATCTTGGCTGCCAAAAGTCCGTTTGCCACTTTTAAAATACTTACTTCTGAATCTTTGGATTTGCTTCTTCCTCTGCTTGTGGAAAATGCTGAAGTCACTGATGCTGAAATTTTGCTTCGATCTTTCTTTCCCTGTCCTGCCTGGGGGGGTTTGGAGGAGCATGCCCAAGTCAAGGGATGCTGATAGACCTGTGCTCCTCCTGCTGCTGTTGACCCAGGACCATGGTTTGGAGGATGCTGGCTTTTGGTCACCAGGCAGCGGCGAGAGCCAACCCGAGCAAAGCAAATGAATTGTGGCTCTCAGTACTTAGGTTATGCTAAAACCTTCAACCCCTTTTGCAGCATGGATTTTTGCTACTTAGGGTCTGTCCCTCTCTTGGGGCGCTCGCTAGCAGCATCTCAGCATGTGCCATTTGTGCCCTAACTTTGTGCCCTCATTGCAGGGCATCTAATTGGGGATACACAAGGCCGTATTTCTATATATTTCTATTTCTGTAAGTAAATAAATATTTATATATTTTTAAAGGTCTGGAATAATCTTGCTAGTATGTGTTGAATGGTCCTCTATCGCTTCGAGATGTTGCTTGGTGCTTACTTTCAGAATAAAGATCTTAATGTATGATCTTTGCTGTTTCCATGGGTGCCTGCGTCTGCAGGTGCTGACATACTATGCACAGTACATGCTTAACTATCTGCTGACTCACTGTGTTGCAGGTTGCAAAGAAGCAGTGAACTATCACAAGATGTATCATTGCTAAAGCCAGGAAAGCAAGAGATCTCCTCGGCTCCCGAATCCTTTGCATTGCTTTGAGGGGCTCTGCAGAGCTGAAGGTGTCGACAGGCTGTTTTCTTGGGCTCCCATCTGCTGAGCAGCATTATGTGGATTAATATTGAGGAACTTGTGGTGAATTTTGTCTCATGCCACGAAAATGTAAAGCCTCCAAAGCTGGCTGGCATCCCAAGGCTGCGAGAGGCCCGTGGAGGGGCCGTTGGTGAAGGTGGCAGGATTTGCACTGTCCCAAAGCTGTGAACGGGACATGATCTGAAGAGTTTGTAATTAAGTTTTGATCATCTCCAAGCTGGTCTGGTTGCTGATTTCGGGCAGCAGACAAAAACTGCCAGGCAGGAATGGCTGCCACGGGGCCAGCCTGTCACCAAGGGAGGTCATCTGCCCGATCTTTTGGTTCTGTGGCATGGAGCCCAGTTCAGAAATACAAAATACTCTTTTGGGCAGTTTTTTATTCTGAGGTTGTTTCTTGAGCTGGAAGTAAATCTTACACCCATCCTGTTTTTTCCCTGGCAGCCTGTTGGGGAACCTGTGGTTTCACCAGCTCTGCTTTCACAGGAAACCATCATTGTGCTGCCTCTTTTTTACCTTTGCGCTATTATTGTAGACAAGTTTGGGAAAGAGGCACAGGTGCATCCCAGCCCTGGTACTTCTGGAAGGTGGACCCTTGGCCACCATCCAGGTGGGAGGTCTGGCTCTAGCCCAGGCTCAACACTCCAGTTTGCCTGGCCAAAGTGGAGCGTTGGGGGCTTTCACTAGGGTGCTGAGCGATGCTGGGACTCCCATGTTGCCCTGGCTCCCAGCGGGCTACGGGGCTATTGTTGCCTTTCGGCTTGGCCATCTCCACAGTGTGGATGTGCCCTCCCGCCAGCAGACAGCATCCTTGTGGCAAATGGATGCTGAAGTGCCATCACCCTCCCCGCTAGGCACCATTGCTCATTTTGCATTAAGCTTTTTGCAAGGAGCAACTCTTTCTGCTGGGGTCCCTGTGCAGTTTTATCCAGGGCTGCATTTATATCAGCATCAGGTGGTTTTCATTTGACCTTTGCCCTGCTTAAAAATTAAACACCGAGGTATTAGGAAGAGAATTAATCTCCAGATAAGCATTTTTTCACTACTCTTCTGTAATTTGTGGGGGAGCTGGCTTGTTCTGCCTGGGGATGACTAAGTTGGAAATTCTTTTTAGGTTAGCATAATGCTGAAAGTTCACTGGAATTTTTTTTATCATGGCTTTATCACTTCCTCCCTTCAAATTCCTAACTCTTACTGTGCAAGGCAGGAAAAAAATAATGGTGACCACAAGTTACGGAATTTGCCTTCTGTGGAAAAGGTGCTGAACAGCTAAATGGTGCTCTCGAGTTAGCCATGGTTTGCATGGGGGATTTGCTCCATATCCAGTTATAAAAACAGGCTGGTTAAGAGTCATGAATATTCTAGCAGCTACCATCTTTCAAATGTGGTTTTTTTTGATGTTGGAGTTAATTAATGCTCATATCTCTTGAATATAGGTGAGTGTAAGCCCGCTCATTGTACAGATGGAGAGGAGGTTTGGATTTATCACAGGTTTCTGAGAGATGGCAGCGTCAAAGTCAAGTTTATGTGTAAAGAGTTTCTGGTTGACCTTGTTAATCTCCATACCTCCCTTTTTTTATAGAGGGGATCTAGATGTGTGTCTCTAGAGAACACAGATGGAGTTTTGCCAGAGAGACCCTGCCTTTCGTTTAAACGCGTGTTTATTCTCGCAGTGTTTGCTTCCCAGTGGTGTAACGGTGATTGCACTGTCGATCCTTCTGCAAAGGCTTGACAGTGCTGCTGAAAAGCTTTGACACTGCAAAGCACTGTTTACTTGTGAAAGTATTATTATATTTTGAATATCTATTATTCATCTCTTGTGCTAAAAGTGACATTATATTATAAAATTGCTGTTAGATTTCAGAGCTTTGAGGAAAAGCTGTTTTTTGTCCCTGGCTCCCTGTGACAGTGCTGGGAAGTGCTTCACCCTTTGTATCTCTGTAGTCCCCTTTTATGAATTGTGAGTGACAGCAGGAAAGTATAAAAGAGTACAGAGGAGCTGGTTTTGATGTTCATAAAAGGCTTTGATAAAAGATGCAGCACATAGACTTGATATTTCCTATTTTTAACTTCTTAAGAGCATAAAGCGCTCAGATCCAATATTTATGTAAAAGGGGAAAGGGGGGCTGTATTTCTTCTTTTTTTTGTTCTTTATCTTTCCTTTTTAGGATGAGGTGAAATAAAATCGAAGAGAGTCTCTCTTCTGTGCCCCAGTAAAATTTTGCTTTCTTCCATGAAGCATCTATGTCTGTCTCCCATGAAGCATCAGTAAAGCCAACCCCATGGCGTTCAACGGTGTGGATGATGCTGGAGGAGAGCAGCTGTGGTTTCGAAGGCTCCTTGGTCATAGGCTTGTGCCTTCAATGTCCCGGTTACGGCTGGCTCCAGTGGACCCACCAGCCATGGTGATGTGCATGGTGAGGCGTGTGCTTCGAATAACGGGTCCCTCCCCTGAGACCTGGAGACATAAAACATCGGAAAGCCAGGGCAGCTCCTCTTCTTTCTCTAAAAGTCAGATCACAGTAAAGGCATCTCTGTAATAAGTAGCTTTGCTTGCTTGATAGAGATTAGAGTCTGTGTGCAGGCTGGGTAATTGGGGTTTTACTGATTAAAGTGCTTGTCATTATTTCCAGCCTCCATGTTGCAGTCTCCCCTTCAATCTCATCTGCAAGCATGGCTTGCTTGTGGTGGACCTGTGTACTCATGCATATTCATGTGCATGTACATATGAGCACATCCATAAAACTTCATCAGGTGCTTTCCTGTGTGTGTGCATAGGCATGCCCGGATAGAAAATGTGTGTGAGGAGGGGTGCGGGTAGTGCATGCATGCATGGCACTAGCATGGCCATTTGCACAGTCGGGTTCCTCGTCCATGCAAGGGCCTTCACACTGGATATCGAGATTCCTAATGATGGCAGCGTGCAAACCTGACCTTGAGATCCACCTGATGATGAAAGTCATCCTCTTGCTCGACCCCGCATTTTCCATTTTATTGGTGCGAAATGCATTGAAACACCCTGTGCAGGAGAACCCTAGGACAGAGCAATGTTGCTGAGTCCTGCCTTGCTGCAGTGCTGATAAAGAGTTTGTCTCAGTGGAATGAGCACAGTGATAGCTGTCAGTAGGGGTTTTGAGTTCTTCAGCAATGTGCACTCATCCAAGGGGCCATTCAAATCAGGTGCTGGGTTTGAATTAGCTGGACTTGAGCAAAGACATCCCAACCTCTCACCTATCTGAGGTGAAGAAGCACTTTCTGCTCAGCTCCTCACACAGGAACTTTTGTGTGAAACCATAAAAACAAAGGGAATTACCAGCCTTGGGTGGTGATTGAAAGATGCTGAGAAGTATGTTTGCTTGGATGGTGTCTCCCTGCCTCTGGTGTTCCTCTGGCAGCTTGCAAAGCTGGATGCTGAACATCCACAGGGTGAGATGCTCCTTTCGGATGTGTTGGCATAGCACTACGCCTGCTTGATAGCCTCACCTCTTGTATGCACCTTCGTGGTGGTGAGTCCCCAGTTATACCCCAAATGGAAGACTCCAGGAGTGTTTAACTGGGCCCACATGTGACTTTATGGGATGAATAAATTGAAATCACCACGTCTGAAGCACAGTCTAATTTTTTCTTGGCCCACGCATGAAACCGTGTAACACCATGAGCAAGAAGGTGCTATCATCCTCTGCCACATGACTTGTTGGACTTGGCTATCTTATAGCAGAAGCGTGTTAGCACATACAGGTGTCTTTTCAACTTCTGATAGGTTGTCCAGTTAGCCAAAAAGTTTGGGTATCCTCAGTTATTCTGTAAGGTATGGCAGGACTTTGTTGTGCCGTTGGAGTGGAAGTATGGTAGATTGGAAAAGCTGTTGCTGAATCCAGGAGAAACAGAAGGGAGAGGTCAGGATAGGACTTGTTGAGCCGGAGCGATGCCATGCCGTGCCCCACCTGCCGCAGGTTGGTTGTATGGGCTTGGACACTGGGAGTTGTTTGCACCCTGCCTTGGTGCATGCTGTGCAGTAGCTCAGGTGCTTCAGTTGCATTTCCAGAAGCAATCTAGCTGCCTCACTGTGAGTTGGGGAGGAGCGGGCTTTGGAGCACGCAAGGGGCTCCCCAAAACCGGGGGTGTGTGGCACTGAGCAGAGCTGGGCCAAATCATCTGATGAAAGGTGGACCTTGGCTAGCAGGAGCTGCAGTTCCTCTTCTTTTGAAAGAAGCTGGGAAAATTGCCGCGAAACAACCACTGGAGAAAGTGTCCAGATGAAAGGTCTGGTAAGCATCAGGTTCCCCTCTGCCATGTTTTCAGGCTCTTCTGTAATCAGTTGTCGTTTTGGGATCTGGACATACTGGACTTAAGTGAGTATGGATTGAAACTTAAACAAACAGTGACTCTTCTATAAATATTTAGCTCACGCTGTTTAGGAGCTGCTGGGAACAGGAGACAAAATAAATTTTAAGTTCATGACTGTCTAAAAAAGCTATTGGAGGATGGCACTCAGTCACCAGATAAGCCGGCACATAGGTTTTGAATAGCTATTCCTCCTCTTTCTTTTTTTCCTGAAGAAAAGGGTGTATTTAAGCATCCTTTGCAGAGACATGAGGTTGCACTCTTCCAGTGTTTACATGGTTGCATTGGGGATTCAAGTCAATGCAAAGGTCTTCTTCAGCTTAGCTGGTTGAGCTGGGTGCCCAAGAGGAGTCATGGTATGGAGTAAATGGATGATGTTCCCTGGTCCTATGCATCTTTCTTTGCAAATTTGGACTGGGCATCTGAAGTATGTCCATCTGTATGGAAGAGGGGGATGTGTCTCTGAGTGCGTGCTTTTGTCTGGCTACCTCAATACCAGAACAGCAGCTTGGACCCAGGCTGGCTGGACTGGCTGCTGACAAAGGAGCTGCGGTCCCTGGTGGGACTTGTGTACACAGCTCTAAATCTTGGGCTGTCACATTGTTCCTGCTCTTGCAAAAGCCTTGGCAGCGACGTAGACCTATCCATGTCAGCCTTTTTTGTCTCTTAAATATGAAGATAATATCCTTTTTTTACTTTGCAGGACTCTTGCAAGAATGGGAAAGAATGAAACGTGCTGATAAGAAACGGTATCAGTAGCCGAGATGGGCAGAGGCACACATGCTTTGAATAAGCAGGGAACTTCACTGTGCACAAGAGTCTGGGTTTATTGATTAAAAAGAAGAAAAAAGATCAATCATTGATTATTTTTCTTTCTCCCTCCCCTTGCTCTTCTAATACAAAGTGCTTGCAGTTGGACTAGATCATGGTTATAGGTCCCTTCCAACTGAACTATCCTCTCCTCTCCTCTCCTCTCCTCTCCCAATAAACCCAAAATATTTGGCATGCCCTGTGAGATGCTTTGCAACTGCTCACACCACCCCTGCCCCTGGGGCTTTCTATACCTGGGTGCTCAGCGTGCCCTCTCCCTGTGGTCGACTGCTTTGCTTGGAAGATTAATGGCAGAGGAGCAAATGCAGGGGAAGGATGGGTAAGAAAAAGGTAAATTCCTTGTTTGCTGGCTCGTTGAAACCACTTTTGGGTTTGAGAGAAAATTGTCAGTGTTTGAGTTGGAGGTGGTGGTGAGCTTGATGTTTTTTCTCTTTGAATAGTTTCTTTTAGTGCCCTTCCTAATTTAAAGGAGGGGTTTAAATTATTAATGTTTTACCTCTGAAGCAGAGGCATTCCTAAGCCTTTGGCAAATCTCTGCTAAAACATCTAATGTAGAAAAGAGCCTCATGCTTTCTCCCACCTCTGTCTTTGACGGAAGCCCCTCCTTGTGTCCACGAGAAGCACTAAATCTGTGGAGGTGGACAAAGAGCTTGATTTATGTAGAAGGTAATTTTCTCCAATGGTGTTTAGCCAGAAAACATAAAGATGATAATTATTTTTATTTTTTGGCATAGCCTTTGCAGACCTCTGTGTGTTTGCCAGTTGCTGAAGCAACACTCTGCCATGGCTGCATACCAGCGCTTGGTCTGGGATGCTTGGGTGCTGCCTGCAAGGGATGGGTGCGCTTACCTGGTCATTTTGGCCCTAATCCCTGCAGTATCCTGGAGGTGAGAGGCAGCTGAGGCTTCAGACACGGATCCTCACCAAAGCTGTAGTTAGAGCTCAAGCGTCCTGCTAGATTTACAACACGTTTGCCCACTAAACCTCCCCATTCGCTTTGGGTATTTGTCCTGATTTTGTACCAAATCTCCTTGCTACTTGAACTGAAGAATAAAGTATTATAACTTTGGCTCGGGGCAGCTGTCCAAGGGATATATTGGGATACACTTGGCCTTTGAAAAGAAGGACTTTAGTCTCCAGCCCTGTCAGTCCCTCTGGCTCCTGGAAGTTTTCCTTCCAAATGCTTACATCAAACCTCAGAGAAGAAGTTTGTGTTTTTTCAGAGCTATGATTAATACTGTTTTTACGCTTCGTTGCAAAATGCTGCACAATGAATGAGACCAGCAGGGTGGTGGTTTATGGGTGAGAGGAAAAAAAAAATGGTCAAACAAGTGCTTTCAGATGCTGTTTTGGAAGTGATGTGTGTGTGTTATATAATGTCCTGCAAACTGTGGGGTTGCGTTCCTATTAAAAGGAAGGGGAGAAAAAAAAGGCTTAAACCTCGTCTATGGAAAGAATGTCAGAAATAGTTGAGAAGTTGAATAATTATGGTCTTTTTTGCACCAGCTCAGTGAAAGCTAATTTAATGTGCAGGATTGCAAAGCAGTACGTCTTTGCAGTTACAGAATCACAGGATGGTTGAAGTTGGAAGGGTCAACCTCTGGAGGTCATCTGGTCCAACCTCCCAGGCCAAGCAGGGCTACCTACAGCCGGTTGTCCAGGACCACGTCCAGATGGCTTTGGAATATGTCCATGGATGGAGAGTCCACAACCTCCCTGGGCAAGCTGTGCCAGCACTTGGTCACCCTCACAGTAAGATTAGGCATATTGCATTGTGTTTCAGCGAGTCGGTTGTAGGTTCCTGCTCATTCCTGGTGCAATTTGGAAAGTCTTTTGGGGGAGGGGTGTGGTTTTGCTTCAGAGTTGGCTTGAGCGTGCGGGGGACATGGGTCTGCAGCTGAACCTGTGGCTCAGGGTCGGCAGTGCTTGGTTGGGGCTTGGGAGCCCATTGGGCTTGGTACAAGGTGCCAAAAACGGTCCCCTCGACGGTGTGCAAGGAGGCTTGCTGCATGATGGTGGGGTCTCTGAGAGCTCGTGGTCCCTCTGGTTTGGTTTTGGGGCTGTGCCTGTGGCTGTGCCTCCAGCTAGCTCTGCTGACTTTTGCTTCCCTTCCATTGACACTGTGTGCTTATTTGCAGTCAGCAAGACACTTTGCCACATGAATCTGGGACTCATTTAACAGCATAAAACGAGGCTAATTACACTTTTGAAGTGCTCATCAGCAGCAGAGTTGCAGCATCAGGTGCTTCTCCAGAAAGCCCCGTCTTGGTGGCAGACCCCGGGGAAAAGAGGCTGAGGGGTTTACTGTGCTCAATGTGTCCCCATCTTGGGGACACAGGGGATGCTAATGCACATGGGAGGCCACCTAAACCCCTATGGGGACATAGGGGCCAGCACAGATTTGCTTCCTGGTGGCTTCACGTGCACCCATCACATGTGGAAAACAAAAGCAAAGCCTAGGACTATGCTTGGGATCAGGTTCTTCGCTTGGTCTCTAGTGTTTCCTCCTGTCCTCCCTCTATGGAAAACAGTAGCCCTTGTTTGTTGTTCTGGGTGTATTTTTTTTTTCTCTAAGCCATGTTCTTTTCGTGCCGTTTCAGTTGCTGATAAGTGATGGGAATGGCAGCAATGAGATGATGGCTCCCAGTGAACGCTCCTGCTGTCCTCAGACATATCCCATCAGCACGTTCAGCCCTCGTGCTAGTGACAGGGGTGTTGAGTTCTCATTAAAAATAAACCACAGACAATGCCACTTCCTGAGGACTGTGATTTATCATTTAATAACAAGTGGTTACTCATTTCCTTCGGAAAACTTTCTGGAAGTGTTGTTTTGCTTTCTCCCCTTGCTTCCTTTTTTTAAAATTTCCTTCAAAGCCCTGCATTGCTCTTCAGAGCCACTGTGTCTGTTAAATGAAGTGTTCCCTTTTCAAGTGGAAATCATATTTATGATTTAAAGATCATGAAAAAACAAGTCAACCTTTTGGGCGTGAGCTTTTCTTTGTAAGCTCCTGCAGCCCTGAAGTCCTAGCTCAGCCAAGGGAAACAGCAAGAGAGAGACAGCTGGGTAGGTGAGACTTGAAGGAAAATGGTGATGCTGATCCTGAATGTGGAACGGATGATCTGCTTGATCTGACTTTAAAGAAAATTTCAAGCAACTGCAGAACCTGTAATGTCTGAGTTGCGAGCTCTTAACTGTGATACTTCCTGTTGTAGCAAGTTCTCCTGAAAGATGGAGGGCTTGCAGAACTGCTAGGCAAACTCATACCAAGTCTGGTATTTTAGTGACTTTACCAAAAAAAGTGCTGAAAGCAGTCGAGTAGTTCTTGAGGAAATCCCAACAGCTCGATAAACAAACTCGGGAAATGTGCTGAAGATGAAATCATCGTAAGTGGGTACTTAAGACACTAAAAGAAATTGTTCACTGTTGGATCAGGAAGGCATTTTGAGGGTCAGTAGCAGATTAGATGGTAGACTGCAGAGGATACGGAAGATGAAATGCACCCAGAGACATTGCAGGTACTTTACGTGATAGCATCTTCTCTTACAGTTCTCTTAATAAGCTGCAGGGGTGGTTTGAAGACAAGAAAAATAAATTCAATAAAGACAAGTGCAAAACAGTGTCCTTGGAAATTGGATGTACGTACCCAAAATGAGCAGTAACAGGTTCACTGCAGAAAGGGATCCGGGAGCTGCAGTGAATCACAAGCTGGTTGTGAATCCACAGTCAGATGGTGTTACAAGAAAGGCAGATCTTGAATAGCCCACAGAAAAATGGCAAAGGTAATCATTCAATATCGGTTGTCATGTAAAACCTTATTTAAAATAACAGCATCCAGTCTCAGCCCTTCTATTTTTAATACGAAAGCAGGTGGCTTCTGAAGGTGAAGCTTCTGTTTGGGAAACTTTACTTGGGAGGAATAGCTGGAAGATTTGTGAATGTTAAACCTAGGGGAAAAAAAACCCAAAACAACCCACAGGTGTCAGGCCATAGTTTGATAGGATGCTGTCTTCAGCAGTAATTTTGGAGCCAGGTATCTCTGCTCTGCTGGTGTTGGCTGTGTTGCGACTCATCATGTGGTCAGCTGTGTAGCCACAACCTGTATGTCCACACTGTAAGCTGGGACAAGGAACTGTTGTTAGTATAGAAAAAGCTGAAAAGTCTCCCCAAAATTATTTCAAAGTATGGCTACACAGTTTTGCCTGGACAACAGATGGCATGCAGGAGGAAGGAAGGAGGGTAGAGAGAAGAGAGGTGGTTGAGCACCTGGTAGAGTTGAGACTTGAAGGGAACATAGCAGGTTTGAGACATACAGGAAGGTGGTGTGAGGAGTGCAGCACCCAATGTCTCTCCAGGTCTGAGGACAGGACTAGAAGAAAATTGTGTACAGGAAAGTGCTTCTCTGGATGTTGTCTTCCAGTGCATCATCTCCATCATGCCTGGTAGCAGCGGGGTAAGCTGGCATTTCTCAAAGCGTAGGTTCCAGCTCCTGGTGGTGGTGGTGAAGGAAAATGAGTGATGCTGGAGCTGGCCCAAAAAGCATTAGAAACCGCTTTGTTAGCAGCACAGCAGCCCTTCCCGGATGGTGGGGTGAACAGTGCTCGTCGCTGGGAACTGAAGTCGAGTCCTGCTTCCTTCTTGGCAGAGCTGTGCCGGTGTTGCCTTGGAGAGCGGCATGGAGACAAACAAGCCAAGAGAGGGTTCGGGGCTGGGTGGCTGTTTGATGTCCCTTCTGGCCCAGCGTTTCTGTGGTCCTTGCATCCAGATTTTGGCATGGCTTCTGCCCCTGTCAGTCCTGCTGAGGCCAAGTGTCCTAATACCTCCTGATGTTCTGAATCCAAATTTCTGACATTACTGCATTGCACTTGGTTTTTCAGCTCCTGGGAGTAATTTGGTTGACCACAAATTGGTCACTCTGTGCTGTGATGCAAGCTGATAATTTCCTCCCCTGCAGATGCTAAACCAAATACCCCTGCAACTGCCGTCTGACGGTCATGTTACTCGGCTGGTGTTTGCAGCTAGTGGGAATGTTCTGGAGCCATACAAGCCTAGATGATTCAAGCTGATACTTATGCTTATGATTAAATGCTAAATGCCTGGTCTGTTCTGTCCTACCAGTTGTACCCCCTAGGGAAAAGAGGGGGTTTACTGCAAGAAGAAAGGATATTCTGGTATTGGTTGGTTGATAATGAGAATGCATAGCATCAAAGCTGAAACAGTGTGTGCTGGGTTTTAAAATCACAGGAGGATATAAAAGTGCCTTGAAGAGGAAGATCATAGATAGGCAGACCTACTGGATACGCCTGGTCTTTTTTTGTAGGCTGCAGAACTTTTCCCAGTGGTTTGCAGGGTTCCCGTGCCTTGCTGCATCCCTGCACAGCACAGAGCACAGTGTCTGTGCCTGCTGTCTTGGAGGATGTAGGTATGATCCTTGCTAGGAAGATCCAGGCTTCAGTTCTAGCTTAGTTGATGCTAAAATTCCTGTGGGGAAAAAAAAAAAAAAATGCTTGCTATGCTTGCTTGTGAAATGTGTGACATGCTGGCACTGAATCTGGCTTGTGTTGATCTAGGTTGCTTAAAAAATAAAAGCAGCATGTTAATTTGTCTTAAAAAGATTACAGAGAAAGTGAGGAAGAGAACAAGCAATTTGCTATTCATTGCCTTTTCAAGGCTAACAGGCTGGGGCTTACACTGGGAAGAAGTCAAATCCCCAGGCAGTTCCTACACACCACATAATATCAAAAGCAGTGACCACCAAATGAAGTTTGCTGGATGGCAAGCTTGAGGCGGGGCTGGTTGGTGTGGCAGGACTGCTGATAGCGGAGCTTCATTGCTCTTCAATACGGTCAGTCAAGTTGTAGGAGCATCTCAGGAACATGTCTTTGGGCACATGGAAAACCCATCTTCTGCAAAATGCAGTGGGTGGTTGGGTGGTTTGGGTGATGCTGAAGGTTTTTATTTTCTTGAATGCTCAGAAGGGGCAGGGTGAGCCTCGAGCATTGGGGGTGAGCTCCCCCCCCCACCCCGTGGCTCCTTCCAAGTTTGCACTTCTGGAGCATGCAGAATAATGTCTCTGGGCTTGCTGTTACTCTTCTTGGTTTGCTTCTTCTCGCTTTCCTTTGGCCGCTTGCTTCCCTGGTGGCCTGATGGATTTTGAACTAGGACTGCCTTTTCGCACCTGTTAACTTCCTCAGTGCTCTGTTACTTCCCAAAAATAGGAGCGATGGAGAATAAGCACCCGGAGGGTGCTGAGCCTGGCTCCCAGGTGGTGGTGGGGGGCTGGAGGGGAGTGTACTGGCCTTGAGATGTGGAGCAGGCTCACTGCTTGCAGAGCTGCTGCAGGGAGCCTGTATCCCACTGGTCACTTATGAGTGTGCTATTTGCTAGCATCACCCTTGCCCTGCATTTTCAGGGTGTTTCTCTGTGCAATAACACGTGTCATTAAAAATAAAATAAAATAAAATGGCACTAGTAGGAGCTGTGAGGCTTCTGGGTTGGGTTGGGTCCGGTCGGGTCGGGTCACAGCCTTTGCCCGGCAGCATGGGAAGGAGAAACTCCTCCTGCAGAGCTGCAGCGACTGAGTCCTCTGGCAAACAGCACTGCTTGCGTGCAGTCAGCCAGGGCGCCTCGGGGCAGCACCGGCTCCGGGTCTGCGCTGAACCTTGCTCTGCCTAATGCACCGTCACGGCTGTGAGTCCTGCTCCCAGGGCTTATGTGGGAACCTCGCTTGGGAACAACTCAGGAGGACAAGGTTGTGACGCCCTGGCACACCACTGTGCTTGTATTAATAAGTCCATGGGGGTGGTCCTGGTGGCTGTGTCCACTGAAATCTCTGGCGGCATGCAGCCCTTTTGCCTGGCTCTTGCAAGTGTTGGGGGTTGTCACTGGCTCCTCTGGTGCTCCCTATGTTTTGGCTCCCTCCTCCTGTGGATTTGCACCCCTGAATTCTTGGCATATTTTAGCAGGGCTTCCGCTGGCATGTGTGCTCTTCTTCTCTCTGCTTGGGCTTGAAAAGCCACATGGAAGGGTCTGCTCATCCTTGGTCCAGGGGGGACCCCATGTCTGCATCTGTCCTTCTGCCCACCCATGCCTACTGGGCAGAGGGATGTGTCTGAGGAGAGGAGCTGGGTGCAAGTGAGTCCCTGGGTTTCCCTCTCACATTGTCCCCCGCCTGCACTGTAGATGAAGAAGAGCCATGACTGTTTCGCTGCTGGCCAGCCCCGGGCCGATGGCAGCGGTGGTGGTGGGGCATGTGAGCCTGAGAAAGCGCCCATCCTTGGAGCCAGTAGGACTGAGGAGCCCTTAAGCTCTTCAGGGAAAACTGGTGGTTAAAGCAGCATTTTGTGCTTTGATACAGGTGAAAGAGGGGGGTGTCTCATGTTAACCGGTAAAAGGTTCACTTTGGGAGTGCAGAGGTGGAAGGGGCTGGCTGTGGGCTAAGCTACGTGTTCCACAGCCCCCATCGTCAGCAGATACCAGGTAGGTTTCCCTGATCCAGGCAGGAAAACTGCTCATCTAGGGGCAGCATCCATCCTGCTTCACCACCATCCACCTCGCCTCTGCCTGCCTGCTCCAAAAATTGTTCCCAGAGGTTGACCTAGAAGCATAGCGATGTCAGGAGGAGTAGGATGCAGCCTCCTGGAGTGGGACTTGTCTGGTACCCGCGGGGAGATGTTTAATGTTGTTGTTCTTCCCTCGATGCGTTTGTGCCAGGGCTGTTGGTGCTGCAGGGCATGCTGAGCAGGTGGATACCAAACAGCGTTTGTACCCAAGTGGATTATCCATCCTCTGCTCAGTTCTTCCATGAAGGCATCTGTCAGGGGGATTCAGCGCCTTGCCTGGGCAGTACCTGTGTGGGGCATCCCCGCTGCAGAGAGCTCTGTGTCATCCTCCCAGGATGGATGCTTCTGCATTCAGGTCTGCTGTGGCTTTGCTTTCACCTGTTCATCTTGTGGCATGCTTGCTTGGGGCAAGGCATCAGTGTGCCGAAAGCAGAAGGCTTCTGCTGGCGACCACCGGACGGTGGTGGACCAGGCACTGCTCTGCAACCCAGCTCTCTTGCCATTGTTGTCCCCAGTTTTCCACTTGCCTCCCTCCAGCTCTGTGGCTGGGGGCTACCAGTGACTGTCCCCACAGTGAAGCCTTGCCCCAGCACCTTCCTCTGCTCTTCCACCCTGCTTTTCCCTCCCTCCCTGGCTGCTGGGTTGCTCTAATCAACTTTGGCTGCTCTCCCAGGAACAGCCTCTCAACACACACAAACCAGGAAGGCTAAAATAACACTTTAAAATTGTTAAATAAATAGCGATTGGGCTCTGCTTAAATGGGAAACGCATCTTAATTTGCTAAAGGTTTTTTTGTCCTCCCTCAGAGGGAGGATTTGGATGGGCGTGTGTGTGTGAAGCATTTCTTGTAGTTTGTAATCTGTGTGTCGTGGCCCCAAGTGGGCAGAGAAGGGTTATGCGACTCCGAGTTACTAAACACTTACAGTAAAAGTGTAGTCATCCTGAACCTCATCCAAAGATCTTTAGTGGTTTTTCTTTTTTTACTTTTTTTTTTAAACTTTTTTCCCTCTCTCCCGGCAGGATGCTGCTACGTCACTTACATTCTTCACCCCGGCCGCCTTGTTGGGAAGGCAGAAATCCTCTGAGCCCAGCGGTAACTCTCACCAGGCTGCCAGCAGCAGTCCAGGCACTTACATCCTGCCCCATTCCCTCTCCAAGAGCTTTGTGCACAGGGAAAATGCATCCCCTCTCCCCCAGCAAAGGGGCGGCTGCCCACGCAGGCAGAGGTGCCCATCTTTCTGAAACCCAAAAAACACTCGTTCCTCTCTTGCACCTTTTCACATCTCGAGCAAAAATAGAACAGCAGTTACTGTCATGAGAAAGTGAGGATGGGAAGCTCTGGATAAGCATTTGGAAAATATCCAGGGAAAATGGCTGCCAGCAAAGGCTCTGCTGAGGGGATTGACTTGGGTACCAAAATGCATGTGTCAGGGTGAGAAACGCATTTCTCGGGAGAGACACGGGGAACTGGCAACTTCCCAGTGCACACCTCCCTCCTGGGGCTTATCCTGCGAGAGCCCGGAGCGGTGGCACTGGGGCTGGTTGTCTTCTGTGCCTTAGTGCTGAACGGGCTGTCCTTGCTTTTTATTCTTTCTGTCATCTCTCAGAAGATGCTTCCCTGCCCGCCTGCCTATCCAGCCAGGCTTGGTGCATGTTGCCCCGCTGCCCACGTGCAGAATACATTAGCGTGTCTTTCCCAGGCAGCTCCAAAGGTATCCTGAGGCTCTGTCTGCTGGAAAGGAAGACGCTCTCCGAGATTGTGCTGGCAATCACCTCGCTTAAGCACCAAAAGGCACCCCACTACATTAGTTTAGCAAAGGAGGGCTACAGAAATTGCTGTCGCGGCTGGGGCAGCGGGCGTTGCTGCCAGCAGTGGGGCACTGTGCCGGGGAAGGCTGGGCAGGCATGTGAGAAGCAAAGCATCCGCACCCTGCAGAGCTGTGCACCGAGGATCAGGTTCTGCTGCTCTTTGCAAGTAAAAAAAGAGTAACAGCAAGTGGGTTTCTTTATAGGTCATTAATTGCACAGTCAGCTCTCCCCTGGCTTTCAGAGGGACTGTTCCTCATGAGGAGTAGTTTGTGTGCCAGCTCCGTGGAGGTGCCAGGGCTCCATAGTGCAAGAGCAAGCTGTGGTCCCACCGGGTACCAGGGCATCCACACCGTCTGTGGAGAGCCACAGGGATCCAGCTTTTTTTGGTTTTTCTGTGTCACACCTACCCCCCTGCCTTCGCTCACCCATGGTGGGGGTGCATGGACCTCACCTGGGCTCACCTTTCCCCACCGCTCCTTGCTGCAGCACTGCACATTTGGGTGAGTGATGCAGGAGATGCTCTGCTACACTGGAACCTGCTGCTCTTTCAGGCTCCTCTCCATTTTTTTTTACACATGGATTATCCCAATTCGCTGTTCTAAATAGTAGAAACTTGTCTGTGTTTTGGGAGTCAGTTGTTTCTTATTAACTAGCTGAATGGGGAAGAAATAACCTTTACACCCTGTAGTGGGAATTGCAGTGGGAAAATTTTATATTTCCTTCTTCAGATCCCCAAAGCCGTTTATGTAAGGATGAGTTGTGGGTCAGAGAGGGGCTTTGCCCTCCTGCCATGCTAGCTGTGAGGGCTGCAAGGGCTGTCCTTCTGTCTGAATGCGTGATGAGAGCAGAGTAAAACTGCATTTGTGGCCTGAGCGGGGATACCCAAAATTAACATCAAAAGGAAAGGAAGGAGTTGTCTGAATACAACCTGCAAGCCTTTTCTTTGTGACAGTGATACCCTGAGCCTGGTTATCTTGAGCATCAGTGTTGCTGCAGTGATGGAAGCAGTTGAGTCTGTATGGGAAGAGGAAGGTTTGATAGAAGGTGTAATAATCTCTCTTAGATGTTTTAATTTTCCCCTTTTCATCCCAAACTGTAAGTGCAGAGTTTCCTACACTTTGAACGGGTCTTTTTATGTTGGCCTGACTTTCAGATTGGGTAGAATCATGCTTCTTCAATATATAGAATTAGTCTGGCAGTCTGGTTTTGTACTTCAGCTTCCCAAAGAGACAAGCAAGCATAAAGCAGGAAGATTCACTGCATACTAAAATGCTCCACTTATTTTAAAAAAAAAAAAAAAAATCCTCTCTGAACATCCTGTTTCAACTCTGCAATAAAACTCACCAGTCAGTAAATGGTGGATCTCCTGTTCCCATGGAGAAAGGCAGTTGCAGACTTAAGAGGTTGCTGTGGGAAAAGGGAAAAAAAAAAATAATCAAAAAGATCCACTCTTGGTCTTGCAAACAAAGGTTGCCTTGGATTGTGGTCACATGTTGCAGTTCAGCTGATCTCACTCATGCCAAAAGGGGAAAGATTTCTAGTACTTGCCTGAAGCCCACTGAACTGGTTTAGGGAATTAATTAGAAGAAAATTATTCACTTTTTTTTTTCCCTAGCTAGTTTGCTCTTAGATCCAATTGCCCTGCATTGACTCACCAGGTCAGGGGAGCCAGGGGGAGCTGAGCCAGGACCACCTCCTTGATGATATATAGCCATTGTGTGAATGTAACTGTGATTTAAAATTGCACCATCAACAAATGTCTTCTGGCTTTTCCCTGTTGAGGATGAAAGGAGTCTCTCAGGTACTCAAATCTGGGATGCCGCCGAGCTTTGTAAATCATACTCAGTGGCCTAGTTGCATCAAGAATTTCCAGGCAGAAGCACCCGAGAGAACGTTTGGGGGTTAATTGCAACCTGCAGGTACATCAAATGAACTGATAAGCTGGTGTTGGTGGAAACCTCACAGTGCCTGTGTCTGTATTCAGTAAATAATGTTGGCCAGGTCATGCTCCTTCCCTTGGGTACACCCCTCTGTCTGCGCTGGGGGCAGATGTTCAGGACATGTTTCAATCTTGTGAAATTACACAAAATCCACTGCTTTGGCTTCACAGAGTTGGTATTTAGGCAGGTATGTACGTTACATGCATTATACATAGCTTTTTGGGGCAAAGCCAGCATAACAGGTTTAGCTCTCCTCCTGGGCCGTTTTCTCAGGGTTTAGGGCTTACTTCTGATCTTTGTAAAGTGTATTGGGTCCCTGGGTTTCAGAGGGTACTTTCTCTGAGGGGTACAGTCTCAGCAGAACCAGGTATTGAAATGCTTTCCAGGATTTTGTCACCTTGCCCATGTGTATGCTGGGGCTGGCTGGGTCCGGAGACCTGCCGGGCTCGCAGTCCCCGGGAGCACCACTGCTCAGCTCAAGCCAGGCTCTGGCCTCTGCGGTATCCGATGTATCTAATTATTGGGGGAAAAAGTGAAGTACTTGTAAGACCCCCAGACCTGTTCGTTTTGAATGGGCTGGTGGTTATTTTTTTTCTTTCTTTTTTTTTTAAACCTGAGCCATTATAGATTAGTGCTGCTGAATTAAAAACAAGAAGGGAAAATAATTTTTTTTTTTTAATTTTACAGTGAAAAAGCATATCTGTTTTTTCTTGGGTGAGGCAGAATGAACTACTTGCCACTCCCCAAGTTTCCTGTGCTCCCTTGTGGCATCGCCTGCTTTGTTCACAGCACCCCATGCCGGAGATGAAAAGCTTTGGTGCGTGTTCCCTTCGGGGCAATGTGGATTTCTCCTCAAAAACCTCAGTTCTAGGGACCGGTTTTATAAATGCCTAAAAAATGAGGCTTGTACCTTATCTCTTGGGAGATCGTTGATGGATCCCTTTCTCAGAAAGGTATTTTATTCAGTCCTTTAATGCCATGCCACTCCCTTCATTCAGATGCCTGGAGTCTTTTATCGCGTCTCCTCTTACTCATTGCTTAGCCAAGTTGGGCATATTTAGTTCTTTTAATCTTTCCTCGTAACTCAACTGTCTTTAATCATCCTTCTTTATGTCAGAGCGTTTGATGCCCACTTTTACAGAAAACAAGCCTAGGGTTTTTTTCGTGTGTGCGGGTGAATCGGTTGGGAAAGGTCCCAGGAGAGCAGCCGTAGCTCCACGGCCTGTTGCCCAGGCTGATGCCTGGATTCCTCAAAAGCTCCCTCAAATGTCTCCATGTGGGCGCTGGGGAAGATACCTGGCTCACCTTGTATGCCGTTGGACTTGGCACCCTCTGGGATTAATTTGTTTATTTGTTGGGTGTGGGCAGCAACACCCCCCCCCCCAAGATGTTTCATGGGTTGAGTTTCCAGGAGCAGACTTCTCTGGGCATCTGCAGGAGGGTGCAGGTGCTGATGGTGTTTATGGAAAACAGGCCCAGAAAGGTTACCGTAACCTGTGTTTCCTTCCTGTACCCGCCAGCAACAAGAATGAGAGAGAGGTTTAATTTGCTTCTACCATCTCAAAAGCAAAGCCTGGTGATCAGATGTTTTTAGGTGCCTGTGCTGCAGGTCAGGGCAATGTTTCTAGGTGCTGCCAAGGATCGTGGCCCCTTTTTGTGCAGGTATTAGTGCTGTCTTTCCTGAGTAGTTCATCTATTTTGCACCCAAAACCAGTTATTCATAGCTTCTTAAATCACTTTGAATGTCAGGATTGTTGATAGCTGTTACCAAGCTAAGCACTGCATCCCTTCAGGGAAGGGTCTTCAAACTTGGCTATCTGAAGTTGAGTGCCTCCTTTCCTGCATGGAGATGTCCCCAGTTCCCCCCACATACCTCCTGGAAACCTTTTATTTCAGTGGGAGTTGTTTCAGAAAGCCTGACTCAATTGTTTTCTTAAAATAGCCAAGCTGAGATGCTGACTCGAAGGGGTTAAGGCACTGGATCGCCAGGTTTGCTGGGTCTGGGCCATTGCTGTGCAGCTCGGGGTGGCATCCCTGACATGGACTTTGAATTACAGAGCACTTGGCAGGGAGTTAAAGGAGGCCAAAAGCCTGTCTGTCCCTCCCCCACCTCCCGCTCTGAGGGAATGCTTCTCATACTCTCCCAAATTTAGCAGTGCAGATGTGGCTGGGTTAAGTAGGCTGAGGGATGAGGCTTTTCTGATGATAATAAAGGTTCCCTTACCCTGCTCTGCCTCAAGCTCACACTGCCACAGTGGCTGTGTGATATACGGCTGACCCGACAAGGGGTCCTGTGGCCTGAGAGGAAAGAGAGGATGGGGACCTAGCTGGTGTGAGAAAACTGACCGCCAGCACCACCACCCAGCACAGAGCTGGGGACCTGAGCAACAGCCTGATGTCTGGCTGGCTGTCCTGGGCAACCCTTGGGCTGTAACGTGGGGTATCAGCAAGGCCTGGAGGTCACCATGAGGAAAAGCCCACATCCTCTCTGTGATGCTGCCGGGATGCTCTGGGTCATGGAGCAGGGGTCCGCTGCCTCCATCCCTTTTCCTCCCAGCTCTTGGCCAGCCCTGGGTGAGCACCACAAGAAAGGCATTTTTTCATCATCCCAGGCTCCCTGGCACTCCTGGCTGTGTTTTCTCCCATTACTCTTCAGGACCGTTTGAGGGATTGCTTTAGAACTGACAGTGAACATCTCAAGAGGACCTCATCAGGGTTGCTTTGGTGCCCCATTGCTGGGTCATCATGGGTGTTCATCATGGGACAGGCTGTAGGGCTCCATCCCTGATACCGGTCCATTCGCTACCACAGAGGAATGTGCTGCCGCCTTGGCTGCTTGAGGGCCTCCTGTCCCTCCCCAATTATATATAAATATAAAAAAATAAAAATAGATAATATGTTAAATAAATACATATTAAATATTTAAATAGATATGTAAGCTGCCATTTACACATAATTGCTTTCCAGTGGAGCCTTGTTTTGAAGAACTGAGGAAATGAAGCTTTTCGGCTGGAGGGAGGGGACAAGGTTGGGCTCACTGACTTTTCTTTTGTTGTAATGTTGTGTAGGTCTCCGTTGACTGTGAAAACGAGAGGAGGAGCATGTGGAAGGTAGGTCTGATCCTGCCAGGGTTTCCTGGGAAACGAGGTGAGTGGTGGCAGCTCTCAGCACTCGTAAGCCTGGAGATACAAGCCCTTCTGGACTTCCCTGAACCCTTTGGGTGAGACCTCTTCTGTTGAACCTCCAGACTTTTGTTACGGATTTCCCTGTATTATGTCTCTTCAGGGCTGATGGGAGGATTTTAAACTGCTGATGTGCTTGGGGGTATCAGAAGGGCTGGAGACTATCTTGAATACGTTGAGGTCTGTGCATCACACAGACTTTGTCTCTGGCTGTATTTGGGCTTTACAGCAGGGGACTTTGCTCCTCTAGACTTGGAGACCTCTGCTGCATTTACCTGCTGCTGAACCAGTCCTTCACCCAGCCTCCTTTTACAGTTGCTGGAGGGAAATGGTTATTTTTAGGAAGTGTCTGACCCTGACCTGCTGTAGGCATCTGCATGGGATGAATCGTTCCCTACAATACCTGCTTCTCCGCACTGTCAGCACAGCCGAGGTGGCTTGTTTGGATGTAGGGTCTGCAAGGTGTGTGTAATGTCTGCACCCTGAGCAGGACTGGAGTTCAGGGTGCTTGCTTGTGTTTTGGGGTGTCCAAACCCACTGCTTGAAAGCTTGGGCCTCTCCTAGGCTGCTCTTAAATTTTCCTCAAAGTTTGGACACAGCTTAATCTGTGAGCCACTTGTCTGAGCCCGGTCTCAGTGTTTAGACAACCTAACTGACAGCATAAGGATATTCCTGAAGGATAAGGTATGATCGCTGAGGAGGTTTCAGTCCAACTGGGGCATCTCGTGCTGGCTGTTGCAGTCCCAGTGGGGACCAGCAAGATGACTCCAGACCCAGGAGCTGCTGCACTGAGACCTGGTAAGGCTGCTGGGGCTGCCCGTGAGCCTCCTGGGAACCAGCTCTGGAGCTGCTCTGGCCTCTGGCTTTTCATGTATTGTGGCTTGTGGCTTTTTAGCTGCAGGAAGGTTTGGAGTGGTGCTTACTGTGTCCCCATGGCAGCCTGACACCTGTAGTGGGAGCATCCGCATCCCGGTAACTCAGCCGTGGTGCAGCAGCCTGCAGGAGTGGTAACGTGAAGAGCTGAGACCTGCTTGTCAGGGCTCTGTTGAATAGCATCTTCCTCGAGAGCTTTTGTGCACTTCACTGCATCTCCTGTGCGGGGGAAATTCCTCCTCCACTTCCCCTCCTTTTTTTTTGAGGGACAGGAATGTTGTTTTCTCTGTGTGTTTGCAGAGCACTTAGCCTGTGTTGGCTAGTCCTATTGTAGCGTGGATAAATATTGAGTAGAAAAGGCTGAAATTTAGATGTACAAGCTGTTGTACCTAAGCAGATGCAACTGCAGAAGTTTTTTGGTATGCTTTTGCTTATGCTAATGCCCTGAGTAAGTTCTCAGAGGTGCAGCCCGTTGTGAAAGAGGGATTGATGTTGATGGTCCATTGTCAAGATTGTCACCTCAAATCAAGGAACTAATATGACTTGCTCTAGTACATCACTCTTGTTTAGTTTTAAGTAGGCAAAGAGAATGTGTGTGTGTGTTTCTTCTGCAATTTACTGTTAGCTTTTCTGTGTTACTAGTCATTGGAGTATTTCCACTGCAGCCCTGGAAAGAGGAAACGCTCCATTTTATAGTAAGGGAAACACTGTCACGGTGAAATTTTGTGGTCACTGCCCTTTTTCTGAGACCTGGCCATGTCCAAGCGGGGGACATATATCTTCTGCTTTCCATCTGTCTACCTTGGAGACCAGAAGATGTTGCAGGGACTCATGGTGCCCTTGGGTTCAGATGCTTGCTTCTGCTGCCAGTCTCTTTGCTCTCAGGTCATGCTTGGATCCTCTGTGCAGGTAATAAGGATAAACTGAGTCTTTGGAGTTGTGGTAAGAATTATTTTAAGGATGGGTGATGTAACAGGAGACCTTAGTGCTGTATCTAAGCAGGGGTGATGCTTTCTGCAGTATCAGAGTAGTATCCTAGTGAAGAGCCTCATTTTTACTTGGCTGCTGGCTATCTGGCTGGCTTTTCCATGATAAAGTTCACTCCAGCTAGCTTTGCTTCTCCATCCCTCCTTTTCTGGAAGCATCTTTGTGCTGGGCTGACACCTTGGACACCAGCGAGAGCGTTCGGGGCTCAGAGATCTGGAGCTGCCAAGCCTGTGGCCTGATACGAGGCTCTCTGTTTCCCTTTGGTTTGGTTTGCTGGGATGCTTTGGGATTCTGGGAGACAGTAAGCAGGAGAATGTGCTCATCTCCATCTTGACCAAGATAAAATAAGCAGTCTACCTGAAGCGAGGAGGGTTTTGCAAGTCTTGGTGACACAGCTAAATACTCGAAAGGGGAGTGAATTGGGGGTGGGTGGAGAAGGAGGTTTGTTATCTGCTTCCCGGCAACTAAAAGCAGGTGTTCAGTCAACTGGGAGTTGCCCTAAAGGCAGAGAATAAGATGCAAATGACCTGTGAAACATAAAAGGAACCATCTGAATGCCCCTTTCTGCCACTAACGAAGTTTACCTCCACCCTGAGTAATTTGCATGATGCAAGTTGATCAGCCCTGAGAAAAGGCAGTTTGTTCCAACATGACAAGATAACTCTGTCAAGCCTAAGGGTCTTGCAAAGAGACAAATGGGGCAAAGCCCAGAGGCCAGGCCAGGAGATACAAAACACGACGGGGTGGGCTGTGGCAATGCTGCCCCTGTGGGGAGCTGGGTCCTGGGGGTGTGTGGGGTGCTCAGGTGTGGGCAGCATTTTCATCAACAATTAATTGCTAACAGCGGCTAGTTGGCACTTACAAGGTCCCTGCAAGGAAGCTTTCTCCAGGTTTTGCAGTAGTTCAGCTAAATCAATGCCAATCCCCAGTATAGGAGTGTGCATAGCAGCTTAAAACCTTTGATGAATGCAGTCTGAGGAGCACTGGGTGAGCAAGAGCTTGCTGAGCTGCTGCCTGTTAGACTGCTGCAAGAGCGACATTAGACTGATGAATTTAAACCTAGCTGGAAGGGCTTTTAGGCTGTGCTTTGCCTCATGTTTGATGAAGTAGCAGTACATGAATCCAACCAGTTGCTGCAGCTCAAAAAGCAACTGGTTAAGCGGTGACATCCCTTAGCTCAAAACCGTTGTGGATTTAGGACCCCGCTTGGACAGCGTGGTGATGCTGAGCTTGGTAGGGAGCAGCGCTGAGCTGTCGCTCTTCCTGTCCTGCCCTGATTCTGTTGCTGGCAAATTTCACACCCAGCCTGGGCTTACACCTAACCAGGGCTTTTAATGAAGTGAATTTGTTTGCTGTGATTTGGACCTGCACACATGTCCTGTGAGGCGCTGTCAGCTCAGCTGTGGCCACAGACAGCTGGTCTCCCTCCATCTCCTGCCTGTGCTTTCCTGCAGTGTGGCATGTCCTGCTTCCTTTTATTGATGGCTTCACCAATTTTCCTGATGTTAATGAGCACTTTGGCAGAGCTTGCCCCCACACCCCTAGCCAAGACTCTTGACTCTTTCACCTTGCAGGTTAAATGCTTATTTATTTTGTGGGCTGCTCCTCCCCCTTTCTGATTTCACTTGATATGTGCAGGATGTGATGATAAAAATCCGTTTGAGCTGTCTCCTATTTCAAGCATTTTTACTTCTTTACAGTAGCTTCGTGGGGCGATGACTGCATGGATGCCTGGATGGGGAGGTGGGGAGGAAGCAGCAGGCTGGGCAGCCCCATGCTCTCTGCAGGCTCCATCCTTGCCCATGTGGGCACCCAGACTTTTGATCAAAGGTTTTGAAGCATTACATCCTCTCAGAGCCATTGCTGTAAATCTGGAAAAAATAAATGGTGACATTGTTCAGTCTGGTCTTCCCTCAGCTTGCATTTTCCTCCTCAGGATTCAGCTGCTCCTCATCAGTGGCTCCAGCATTGACTGGGCCAGCCGGCGACTTGCCACATTCGGTGGTTACATGTGTCCGTGCCTAGAGAGGGCATGGCATTGGTACAGATTTGTACAATCTCCCTTACAAATCGCATGGTGTGTACGGCCATGTGGGTCTCGTGTGTTCATGGGGGGATCCAGTAGCAGACTGTGTATATTGAAACAGGTGTTTTCTGTTGTTTTTTTTTTTTTTTTTTTTTTTAGGTTTTGCATCATTGGGTTGTTCAGTTCTGCTGCTTCCTATTAAAGTTAACGGTGTCTATGGATGGTTAAATCACACACATATAAAAAGCTGCTGTCAGAGGTGGTTTGTATGGTCTGTATCTGTATGTTTTTCTTAGTGTCTTCTCAACACCCCCATGCCTTTGCCTTCCTCACCACGCACAGAGCTGCCCTGACCTTGGTGTCTCCCCAGGGTGTGCACTGCGTTTCCTGGGAAACTTGAGGACTTAACAAAGGGAGTTGAGGGATATGATCCAGACATGGTCCACGGTGGGGACCTGGGGGGAGCAAAGCTGGTGGGGGAGGTAGGGAAGTCCCAGGGGAGCAGCCAGGCCATTGGTGTCTCCTACAACACAGGAGAACCCAAGGGAGAGCCCCCAAAATGCTGACAGGGAAGGGACTGTGGGAGGGCTCTAGTGCTGCCAACACTGGAGGAGGGCAGCCAGCACTTCCAGGGATGGAGATATCCCCACCTCTCTAGGTGACCCCTTTCAACACAGCACCACTTTGCTCATAGGAAAGCTTTCCATCTGTCCTACGTGGCTGCAACTAGTGGATATTGCCCTTTGTTATATAGTGTGTTTCGGCTGCAGTGGGCTGGATGTTGAAGGGTTTGGGAGGAAGCAGGGAGAGGTCTTCTCTGGGCCACTTGTGGGCAGCAACTGATGGCACTGGTGGGCAGCAAATGCATCTGCAGCATGTCCTGCAGAGATGTCTCCTTTGGGGAGATGTCCTTGTGCAGATGTTTTTCCTTAATAAATTTGAGCCTTTTGAAGAAAACCATGTTAATTTTCTGAATTATGAAGTTGCATATTGAAAACCAATATGAAGTAGAGGGGGCCAAGGTCAAGAAGGATTAATTATTATAACTGGGGCATATTCTGCTAACGTCCAGGTGCTCTGGGGGGAATGTTTCTTAACCATAATCCTGAGTCATAACTACCCACTCAATTGCAACTTGCAAGCAGACCAGTATCTCCTTGGAGAAGGTGGCACGCAGGCTGGAGCCAAGAGGCTTGATGGGTCCAAGTTGATGGGGCTGGTGGGTGTGTGGTACCAGTGCACGTTTATGGAAGGGGGGATTGAAACTCAGACTAGAAAACACACAAACCAAACTGCCAAACAGCTGCATGTGTTGGGTTTGCAATCTTTTTTCTTTTGTTCAGGTGTGTTTGCCTGAATTTGTCAACTGGATTCCCAAAACAAGAGGACCTGAGAGGTCTTCAAAACAACAATAGATGGAGCTCAGCTGCAGAGGAAGTGGTTGTCCTTGTGAGAGGTGTGGGGGTTATTGCTCCAAGCAGGCATGCTGGGAGCTGCCGGGAATGAGATGAGTGGTGGTTTTCCATCTTGTTGGTCACGACAGGGAGAGCTGATGTTCCTGCAAACTGGCCATGTGTAGTGACGTGCCAGGAATATCTCCTTACTGGGTTGCATCCTTCCGTGGGAAGGCATCAGATACACGTTGTGATGGGGATTAACTCATTAGACCTTACCGTATAGATACTGCTTTACAAATGAGCTTTTCCTGGGAAGATTTCCTATCACATAGTCCCAAAGAGCATAAAGTTGATGGTTCTCGCTATTTTATGTTACTCTCAAATGCCTTGGTATTTTGAATAAACAGCTGAAGCTGCAACTCTTTCCCTGTGCTCTTGCCCGTGATGGTGCCACTGGTGCGGGCAGGGCTGCCGGACAGTTGAGCAGAACCAGGTGGGAATGGGGCAGAATGGCCATTCCTCATGTCTGACTGCTGGGAAGTCACATACCACATAGGTTATCTGGGAAGGGATGTCTTGGCAATGGGAGAAAATGGATTGTCTTGCCAAATTGAATTTTCATATTTCTGTAACAGTTGTGCTAAAAAAAAATCTTGATGCTTCTTGGGATTAATTTCTGTGTGTTTTCTGAGGGCACAAATGAAGTCTTTTAGTGCAGTTTCATTTTCCAAAAGGTGGAAGAGCCCAGCTTGAGCATGGGGCACCCCTGTCCTGGTGTTGCCACATACTTCCCATGTTACCTTAGACAGGTCACATAGCTGGACCAAAGATGTCCAGAAGTGTGACTTGGCAGCCAAAATGCTGGCCTGCTTGGAGATGTACCAGCATGACTGTGCCAGTTGGAGCTAGTCTTTGGTGGACTTCACTGCTCCTGAATGGCTGTGGTTAGGAGTCAGGTGAGGTTAGGTCTGAAATCTAAAAAACCTGTTGGGTTTTCTTCCCCCCAATGTAAGCTCCACTTACATTCAGTGGGAAGAGGAGGAACAAATGATGCTTTGGAGCAGCCTGTTCCCCCATGGACCATGGAAAATTTCCAGACAGTTGGCTTACATTAGATGCCCAACTTCTAGACAGCTGAGGTTAGGGAGAGAGCAGTCCCACCCTTTAATTTCTTCATGTCTCTATTGCTTGTATGTAAAATGAGTTTAATATTAAGTCCTTGTTTCCCTGAAACAGAGGATAAATATAAAATTTGGAGCTGCTGCTTGGCTACAGCAGCAGATGGGTGATTGCGTTTGGGATAATGGGCTGATCTTGGCCATGGGCAGCATCTTTGAAACTGCCAGCATACCAGGAGTTAATGAACACTCTTGGGTTTTTCTGGATGAACTGATGCGTTAAGGCTTTGAAAGCAATTTTACTGCTGCACACCACCACAACCGTTTTTATTTTAGATGTTCCTTTCATGAAGCTTCAAATAGCACCCATGTCGGACTGAAATCAAAATCTCCAGGAGACATTACAACAATTTCGCTAGAGGTTTCTGTTGTGGTCACTTGCAGGAGGAAAAAAAGAGGGTAAGATAACCAAGGTCAGCACCTCACTTCAAGCTGCCAGTGGAGCTCCTCTGGGGGAGACGGGGATTGAGTTACCCTGTGCCTGTAATTCATCCCTCATCCCACAACCAAATAATCCAGCAAAATGGCAATGAAAAGGATGGGAAAGTTAGGAAAACTTTTTGCTGTAAGCTGAGCCGGGCAAATTATGCTCAGAGCTGCGTTGGTGTCTTGGGCAGATTTCTCTTCGAAAAGCACTGGGGAGGGATTTTACCCAAGGTTTTACAATAAAAGTCCTGGTGTCCTTAAAGTGTGGAGTGGAGCATGCCTCTTCAGATGCACTGTGCTTGCCCCTGCCTTGGTGGTTGGTCTTAATTTCTGGGTGCAGTGATTCTGATTATGTTTTGCACTTATTATTGCTCAATATAAGTGTTGCCTTTATTTGAATTTGATTAATTATTGTTTAATATTATAGTAGGCTTTATTACAGATTTGTACTACCTTGTATTTATTACTCTTACCTTTCTAGAGGAGTTGTTAAATGCTTCCCAGACTTGGGATGTTTGTGTCTCCCCTTTGATGCCCTTAGGCACATTATTGAGTTGTGATAAAAACTCTCCAGCCCATTTTCATTCATTTTCATTCCTGTTTTGCACTGTAACTTGATTGTTACGAAGTCACTGAGCTAACTACAGTATTACTCTATTCTAATTTATATGCATTTGACATTATTGACATTTTTGCCTTATTTGGGTTAAATCTCAAGGATGGCATCCTGGCATTCCCTGCCAACATTACTTTCTGTCTAGTTAATGTTGGACTAGCCTTCAAAGAATGAATTTTGAAAAGTTATTTCTGAGGATTTGCTGATTTTTGCCATGTCAGGGCTGTGTGATTTTAAGAAAGTCACATTTCAGCAGCAGTCTGGCTTAGGGAGCATGCTGGTGCACTCCGTGATGCCAGGGAAATAATTTGCTGCAGCGCCCTAATGCATGCAATCCTTGTTTTTCCTGGGATATCTCCCATGGACCTTCTGGCTGATTTTTCTCTTGTGAGATCTGACTTGATAGTCGTCTGTTGTGGTATGTAGGGCTCCAAGCCAAGAATATCCAGTATTTTTGAAATGTGTTCATTACTGTTCAAAATAGGCTTTTTTTCCATGATCTTGTAAGATTTTGCCACTTCTCTAATAAGCTAATTTTGTCCCTGCTTTGGCACCCATACTCCTTAGTGTTATTTTCATGTGTACTTTATATATAGCTTATATATAGCTCTGTGCGTGCACGCATTACTGTATGTGATTTATATACAGCCTGTCTTGCCTGCGCTGTCATGAGGAAATCATTCTCACTTTTGTGGTGGGATCTCGGGTTGGATTTGCTGGGTCCAACAGTCCATTGCCAGACCTCTCTGTGACCTGTCCCAGTTCACTTCCCTTCATCCCCAAATAAGACCATTGTTCCACCCAGGCAAGAGAAGACAGGAACCATCTAGCACCATTTTAGTTGCCTGTAGGTGTGGTCTTTGTAGCTGCTAGGGGGAAGCCCGCAAATCTCCGAGTTACAGATACTCGTCGGCTGCGTGTGTGCAAATGGGAATGGGTCCACAAATGTGGTCAAAGCATATATGGGGAAAATGGCTTTTAAAATGGGGATAAAACTGCCCTGGAAGAGGAGGGGAGACATGCTGGACTGTGACTAGGGTGTCACTGGCATGGATGAAGGCTGGAGGCAGCAGCTGGGGCAGGGATGGAGTGTGTGGTGGTGGGTGGAGGAGATTGGTGGGAAGAACTCTGTACTGGATGGCAAACTTGAAAGGAGAATTCTGATTTGGATATGAAGATCATTAATTGGGGCAAGTTGGTTCACCTGTTGTTTCTTACCTTACTTTGCTACTTTGTTTACTTGCTTTCCTAGTGTGCCTGCTAGGGTCATGTGCACGGACTTAATAACTGGGTAGAAGGACTCTGACAGTGCCAACATGCTTCTGGAGCAGAAAAGGACCCAAAGTTAACCATAGGGTCAAGCCACGGAGGAAACCTATCTTTTGGTCCCACTCGGAAGAGGATGTTCTCATTTCATGGACATTCATGGCCTTTGCTATGATAGCATCTCTTTAAGGCTTTGGCATCTACCAAGGAGGCAGTCATGATGTTGTCTACCAAAGAGATGGAGACCTGGTCTCTTGTGACTTGGTCAGTTTTACAAATTTGCCTAATAAAAACCACAGTCCAGCTGATTTGTGATGGGCTTTGTTGTAGGCAAGTAAAGGTTTCCAGGAAGCTCTGGCGTTTCTAGATCAATGACCTGAAAACAGGTGCATAAAATGTGTGAGGTGTAGCATGTGGAGGATGGCTTGTTCCTTTGAAACAGTAAGGTTTTTACTAGGAGGAGCATGCAAGGCTGAAATTATTACAGGTAAATGCTCCATGTACCTTGACTGCCAGTTTTGAGGTTGTCAGCTGATGCAGGTGTTACGCCAGAGCAGGATATTGCCACCTCCAGCAAGGGTCTCGGTGGGTCTGGTATGACAGGGTAGACTGTAACTGGATTTCAGTTCGATTTTACATCGGGGCTGAAGTAAGAGGCAGCTCTTGGTCTAAGGAGTCTGCAGCTTGCCACCCAGAGGGCTGTGACTGATGGGCACTGGTGGTCCTCCATCCTCTCTGCTGGGGTTGTTACTGGTGGTGGGATCAAAAATACCATTTTACTGCAAAGGAGGAGACCTTACAGTGTGATAGAGGCCGCAAAGGTGTTAAAATGTTGAGCCCGAGTTTTGTTACTAACTGTCACCATCAGTCAGCGAGAGCTCTGAATATGGAAAGCTTTCAGCAGTGTGAAGTTACTGAGGGAGGGAAGACGCTCAACATGATTAGGTTATTATTCACTCAAGCCATAGGGAGTTTAGGACGGATCGGTGAGCGTATGGGCGCGAGCAATCCTCCTGAAATTGGTGGGGGTCGTATCAGCCAAAGGGGGATTTTCCCAGGTTGGTCCTTATGTTCTTCAAGCGAGGCAGGTTGAATGTCGTTGTAGCTGACTCTGCAGGAAGGCTCTGGCTGACACTGTGGCAACAGCACTCAAAATTATGTATTATTCCTTTCACAGACGAAGCTAGAACAAGAAAAATGTATTGTGTCAACCTGGCCTTTGAAATACAAATGAGTAAGATCAGCCTCAGTTGGAAATGTCATGGTATGCTTTGTGCACTCGCTTCGTAACGTGGTTGATTTTTTTCCTGGTTAATGCGTTTCCAGGCTTTTGCTTCAAGTGATGCTTCAACAAAAGCGAAAGGAGAAGAGAGTCACCGTGCTGCGTGTGGTGTCCCACAGGGCTGTTTCCCCTCTGGGGAGCTGCGCTGACCCTGGGTCAACTTGAAACCATCGGCACGGGCACTGTGCTCCTGTGAAAGCCCAGCTGACGGTCGAAGTACCTGCAGCCTCCTTTTCTTATGTTGTCAGATTTGGGGGAATGGTGCGTGAAGGGGCGCTGCACAACTCTTTGGCTTGACAGCTTTGGCTTTTTCTATACGCTGTAAGTCCCACTTAGGGTCTTTTTGTGTCCATCTATCAGGTAGTGGGTGCTTAGTTGCTGAAACCCATTCCTCCTGTCATAAATATGAGTTATCCTGTACTGGACCACCAGTGAGTGGCTGAACCTGGCCAGCCAGGCAAGCTTGCTGCAAGCCAAAGCGCCGTGCTTGCTGAATAGCCTTTGGGGTCAGCTCTTTACTGCCTTTTGCATGATGCAGTTTTGGGTTTTGCACTAACCCATGCAGCTTCTTTGTGGACTTCTTCCCCTCCAAACTGAATCACGAGGCATGTAGAGAGCCAAGACTGGAATAGGGTATGTTGCTGCTGCAGAGAAGCCAGTTACGGAAACTAATTGTGTTATTTTGGGCTATACCACGATGGGCTGGCTGGTTTTGATGATGTTTCTGTTCTGTCTGTGATTAACCTGATGGTGACAGTAAAACAAAAAGTAACATTAAAAAGTGAATAAAAAAACTCGGAATCATATTTGGATGCCAGAGGATGCTCATCCTCAAAACTTAATTGTTTTAAACTAATCTGATTATTAGTTCAAGCCAGCTTCACAGACTGCTGTCTGAGTAATGGACATTTCTGTGGAGTTAATCAGAAAGAACTGCAGTTTCTTTTACCATGAGCAAAAATAGCTCTCAGACTGAGGACAATGTGTAACAGCAATGACTGGATCTGTTGACTTAGCCAGAAATACACAGCCAGTTAAAAAAAAAAAAAAATAATCATCTGGAAATATCTCACAGGCCTCTGAATCAGTGCTGAAAATCACTCCGGAGTTTTGCTTGCAGTTGGTGAATAAAGTTGTTCAGAGGAGTAGTGGGAGTCAGATGCTCTCTGGGTTCAGGTGGACCAGAGAAATGCTTGTCCTCTTCATCTCTTGCTCTGCCTGTCTTCAAGGGCTGAGCATCCCAGGCTGAACTTAACCCCATGCCTTTTTGCTTCAGTCTGAGAGAGGAGGAAAGAAGCCTGTGGGCAAAAAGTATAGAGTGCTGGACCAAATTTTTGGCTGATGGTTTTGCTAGATCAGAGCTGTTTTCTAAGCATGATAGAGCCTAGAGAGGGCTCATCCATCCCAGCTTGCTTGGATGCTGCGTGGTTGCTACCAGCGCTGCACAGTGGGTAAATGAAGCGACCCTGCTGGCACAGAGGTGCTTAGGTGCCCTGGTGAAGGGCTTCACAGGGTATCCCATCAAACCTGCATTATCCAGCATTTGAGGTCTGGGAGGTGAACTGTGCTTTCCCCAAATCCATGCCCATCTGGTGACAGGCCAGGGCTGGGAGCTGGGATGCACTTCCCCTTCTCTGCCGTGCTCAAGGGGAGCACCGTGCCCCGCCTGCATCCCAAACCAGGGCTGTCTCTCCAGAGGGTGCATTGGTAATCCAAACTGTGTGGGTTTGACAGGATATTAGGGTACTATATGGTGTGGAGGGGTCAGCCATCATATGCGTCCTTTCTGGCTGGTTAATACGTTAGCTTGCAGTGAATTCCCCCCCCCCCCCCCCTTTGTTTTCAGCATCTTAGTTAAAAACATAAACAGCCTGGTGTTGTGTAACAGGCTGCCGGGGCTGTTGCTCATCCCCACGATGCTCAGCCATGGAGGACACACTCAGGAGCCGATGCTCCAGCCTGTGCCCGGGTGCCTCCCTGTGCATGACTGTGATTTAAAAAAAACATCATGGGAGCCTTCCCAGACCGAAACGGACTTCACCTTTCCCGATGAGCTCAGCTTTTTTTTACAACACTCCAAGCTCAGCTTCTTTTACAGTATTCTGCTTATACGGGTTGATGTCTTTCCAGGAGCTTGCAGTCAGGATAGAGACCCATAGCTGGAGCATCTGCCAGAGCTCTCTGGACGAAGCACTGGGCCTGCTGCTCCCTGGAAAGGAGTGTGCCAGGCAGTTTGCCCATAAACTGCTGGTATTTAGTATGATAAAACAGGGTTTTAAAAAAAAGGTTTAGCGATGCAGGGCTGTGCCAGTTTGCTTGGTTGCATTCATAAAATAAATAGTGGTGTTGTTTGAAGGAAGGTGCTGAAATATTCCCCGTAGCCCCTTGGAAACAGCCGGTGCGATTGGTGAAGATTTACTGTCCCCCCTCCATTTCTCTTTCTGTTTCCTGTCCATCTCCATTGATAATTTCGTGTTTCTTTAACTTTTTTTTAACTTAAAAACTTCCAAGGCATGCTGCTAACTTTATTGAGTTTAAATGCTTTTGCCTTTGGTGTGTTGAGCGGTGCATGCCGGTTGGATCATTGCTGTTAGGTTTCCCTGTGTCTTCCCGCAGGCTGCTTTTGATTTCAAAGATGTATTTGCTGAAAAAAGGAAGATTTCCACAAAAATGCCCATCGCACCTTCGACGCTTTCAAGCACGACTCCTGTTGAGCATCTGTCCTGTTATACCTTAGCAGTTAAAAGCTGATTAAAGGAGCAGGAATCCCAATTTCAGCTACTTTTATTGCACATATGTGACTTTGTGTGCACGCTACTTTTGCAGTTGGATGTCCAGCAGACTGGTTGGTGATGGTTGCAGGCACTTTTCACTGCCTGTCGTGCGTGCCGCAGCAGCGAGTGTCAAAGTGGTGGACCCTCTGGGAGATCAGCAGCAGAGGCTGCAGGGTTTGGGAAAGCTCTGCAGGGGAAATATGTGCTTCGTCTGGCTGAGCCCCCTCCTTTGGAAACTGGGAATAGGTCCAAATTAACCATTTGCTGCACCTTTCCTCCCTGTATGATCTCTTCTCTCTTCTCCTCTCAGATTGCTTTCCATTTCCCAGCCCTGCAGCTGACCTGGTCTGGGTAGAAGCATCGCGGGCTTCTGCGCAACACATCGGCTTTGTGCTACCATACTGACTTCCCTCGGTGATACCCCAAGGGACAGCAATAGCAATAGATAACCCCTCTCAGCTAGCGATACTCCCTGTCCAACCCTTCTTCACTGGGTGTGTTGCCCACCCTGCATGGAGACGGCCAGCAGAGTCCTTCACAGTCCGAGCATCACCTCATCCAGGTGGAACCTCTTTTGGACGTGAATTTGCACATGAAGGTTGGATGAGGATAGGTCCAAAGTTTTTCCAGATTGTCATGTTTGGAAAGCATTCTTGCTTTCTGGAAGCTGCAGCGAGCCACAGCTTGAAGGCTGCTGCTGTAGGCAAGGTCAACAAGTATTGAGTGAGTGGGTAGTGTGCGTGAGCTGTCAGTGCTGCTGGAGGAGGCTCCCGGACTGAGGTGTTACCCCGATGGTGTCTGGGGTGAGTCACCTCCAGCACCTCCTCCCTTACACGCTTGGGGGCTTGGTGGCTCTTCATGTGCTGCTATGTGAAATGCTCAGGGCCATGCCGGTGGGAGGGTCTCCAGAGATGCCCCACGTGCATCGTTGGGTTCAGAGAGGAGTGGTGCTTTTTCAGGTGGATGAAGCAGTAAACAGGCCAACTGTGATCTCACTGAAATAATTTCTGAAGAAAATTCTATTAAAAAAAAAAAGAAAAATAAAAATCCAACTTTGAAGTGTTTTTGAGATCTTGCAGCTGCTCCTGCCTGGGGATGAGCCTCCGGCAGTTTACAGTGCCTACAAGAAAGGGAGCTGGGAAGAGGAGGAGTTTGGATGGGTTCAAGTCCAGAGAAGGGCACTGAGATAGAAGAGTTATCCTTGGGAAAGGTGGGTGTAAAGCCATTTGGTGAAAGAGCAAGAGGGCGGAGTGGATTAGGTGGGCATGTTTTTTCACAAAATGGTTTGTTTCTTAGATTGCAGGTGCTTTGTACTATTAGCATCCAAATGGCTCCAGCTGCTCTTTGGAGTCCGCATCTGTTGAACAGCAAACAGCAAAGGATGTGTGGGGAATATAGCATTTATTTTATTTTTTGGTTGCTGAATATATTTCTCTGCAAAGTTGAGTTAGCAGCAAGACTGTATGTGGCTTATTTTGGAAGCACTGTTTGAAACACAAAGCATTTATCATTTTTGCTGGCTTTTTTCCTTTTTTTTTTCCTGTTCTTTCATAATACTCAAACTTGGTTTATGCAGAAAAGCAACAAAAATGTAACCTAATTCCTTTTACACCCGCTGTTCACCAGTGCTCCAGATTGTAAACCAACAGCATCAGCTACTGTTTTGTGTTGTTCCTCTTCCATGTGAAACTGCTCTTGGGCAGCAAAACGGTGCTGTGCTGTTTTCTGTTCCGTTACCTTTCTCAGGCGCTGGTTTCACAATGGTTACAACCCGTTGCTGACACCGCAGGGTGAGCCAGCAGTGTGGCTTTGATCCAGATCAGCCCTGGGCATTCAATTGCCTCTCCGTGAGATCGGGCTGAACTCACCATGTGAAGGTTATGTTGGCTTGCTGTGCTTGGGCTGGCTTCATGCCGGCCACAAGAGGACAGATGATACCAGATCGTGTGCAAAATCAGTGGGGCACATGGGTGATGCCTGACGTGGCTTTACCTGGCAACATTTTTGAGCAGACCTGAATGGGCCGAGCATCACCACATCGTGCCACCTCTCAGAGGTCCTGCGGTGGCAACAGGGGCTGCAGAGCCCATGCCAGCATCCTGCTGAACTGTAGCCCCAGGTCTTGTGTCAGCAACAGATGACATTATTATACACAAATTACACAGTATTTTTTTTTTTAACGTGACTGAGTGGATATTACTGTGTCATTTACCGAGGTATTTTCATCCTAGCTCAGATTGTTAATCTAATGAATCTTGGCTGTACGCTGCCTGATTTGCACCCATGTTACTCACTTTATCTGCCTTCCCCTGTCACTGTAACATCCCCATGCTGCAGTGAGGCTCCTTCATACCCTTCCCATATATCCACATGCATTAATTCTTGCTGCTCTTACACCTTTTGTAGGATTCTACCATCTTCGCTCTATTTTCTGATGGTTTTGGAACTTAATTACTGATTTTTTTACTGCTTGGTTTTCTGCAAGTCTCTTGTTCTGCAATGTTTCCTTCTGTGTTTGAAGCGTCCTCTGCATAATCATAGTATTGTGGAATGAAGCCGAAATATAGAGGACCACCAAAACTTGCCTAAAGGAATGAGAGATCTTGTGATCTTTTCCACCAGAAATCTTCCAGAGTCTGCAATGTCTGAATTCACGTGGTCCATGGGACAAAGGTCTTCAGGGAGCAGGAGCTACACGTGGGACACAGCAGGGACATGCTGGACCCCAAAGTCCTGTGTACTGCAGGTTGGTGTATCGAGCTTTGCTTTCTGTGCAGTGCTGGTGCTCTCCAACCAGTGTGACTTGTCCTCCCTCTGCCACCCAGGGCCACCAGCATCCCGTGAGCAAGAGAAGGCAGCACAACCCCTGCCGCCTCTCCTCCTGTCAGGCACCTGCCAGGCACCTTGCCATTTGCCTCCAGCCTGTCTGTTCTTCCCTTTAATTTCGTCTCCTTGCCTGCACTGCCATGGCACAGAGCTGTGTGCCAGCCCCTGCCCTGACTCAGCCCTGCTGAAACATCCCTGCTCCCTCACCCAGGGCTGTGAATTTCTGGGTGCTTGTTCGGGGCCATTTCCGATGCCCGGTGAAGTCTTTCTGCTGAACTCATCACTTCTGACTTGGTACTTGCATCCCCACACTCCCCCACCTGACACGGAGCATGGTCTGCCCGCACCATTGCTGGTACTGTCTGTGCCCTACAGCTGCAGCCACCGCATTGTCCCTTTGAGCCTGGCCATGCAACAGATACATGGTCCCGCTTGACTGGGGGTGGGATGCACAGCACCCTCGTGCCAGCTTTACAGGCGATGGCTGGTGTGGAATAAAGCCTGATCATACAGAGTGTCTTTTTTGTGCAAATGCATGTTAACTGCTGATAGACAAGTTGTGATTAATTTTGTTCCAGTCAAAGTAACCTTAATGAAATTATATACATTTTAAAAAAATAAAATAAGATCATCTGTTGGAGAAGATGGCTCGCGGAGCTGCGTTGTGGCCATGCTGCTCATGGGCAGCAGCACTAGTGCCGGGAGGCAAAGCATGGCCCAGAGGGCAGCATCCCTAATTCGGATCGACGGAGCGACGGCAGAGCCACACCTCTAATCTGTCGGAGCCCTTTCTGGCAAACCACTTCAAAAAGGGTGTTTCTGTGTGGTTTAATGAACAGAAGAGAAAGCCCAGTGTGGGGCACACACAGGTTGCAAGGCAGGAGTTACCAGCTGCAGAATCTGTAGGAGTGTTCAGAGCTTCACGCTCCCATACCCAGTACTATGACACGAAGGGCACCAGGGGCGGCAGCAACTTTCCTGTCTGCTCACTTGCTTTTCTTTCCCACTTGAGCATTTTGTGCAATTTTCAAAGCATCGTGTGCATATTCTGTTTCTCTTCTCCTGGACTAAGCAGTTGTCTTCTCCTTTTTATTAGCTGGTTTCTTCAAGCAGAGGTAGGGAATGGCAAAATATTTTTTCAGAGATAGATGTGTTTGTCTGGTCAGAGAATCTGGGGATGGATGATACCTGAGAATAGTTTTTGCTGTTTGTTTGAAGCAGCTTGGAATTCTTAAGGAAAATCAGAGGTATTTCCCTTAGGATGAGCTACTTGCAAGTGTCCTGCCAACCAGGCTGAGAAACCCCAAGCAAAACCAAAATAGAACCCAGTACTGGTCTCTTCAGCTGCCAAATTTGCATCTGATTTGGGGTTTTAATTATAGGCAGTTTCCCAAAAACAAAATGATCCTTTTATATATTACTGTCTTTCCTTCCTCTTCCTTCTTGTCCACCTCTCCCTTTTGCTGCTTGTTGGCTGTGTGTTGGGCTGTTCTGAGAGGTGCTGGGCTGTTACCATTCCTGCCACCGAAGGGGGTGGTACTGCTGACTTCTCCAGCCCTCCTCAGCCCTTGTGCTGTCTCTGGCACTGATCCATCCACAGCTTGCTGTGCTGTTAGAAAGTGAGCTTGTGTCCATGCTGGGTGAGCTTTCTGCTGGTCAGTGAGCTGCATCAGCTTCTGGAGAGATTTGGTGGGCACCAGGGCCAGCCGTGGCTCTGGGGAAGAGGGGGAAGGGTACCTGGTTTTTGGCAGTGATGAAATGTTAGACTCACACCACGTCATGGAGCTGAATGGTGAGTTTCAGACCAGTCCCCCTCACCCTTTGAGGTTGCATCCACATGATTTGTAAGATTAAAAAGTTTCGTGTTTTTTTTTTTTTCTCTCTGTAAAGGTCACCTGCCTCAAGAGTCCTGAAAGTGCTGAGGTGTAGAAGGTCATTGACTTTTTTCCTCCAAACTGTCTTGAAACTAATTGAAGCCCTCCACAGATAAACACAGCATAGGGTATAATTTTATTTCAACAGAAGGGAAAAGTCTAGTACACCATCAGCTCCTTTTATTTCAGTTTATGGTTGTCTTGTCACCCACATACATCTAGAAATATGCTTTCTTCTCATGTGTTTACTGAGGCATTCAAGCTAAATGTGATTAAGCCTGGTGGCTGCTTGGATGGTTCATTGGGCACTTCCAGGTGCTATCTGTACACAAGGATGTTGGCAATGCGGCATATGGCTATTTTCCCACCTTTAAGGGACACATGTTATTGCAGGTATCTTTTGATGATCACTCAGGATCTTAAAGCCATTCTTTGTACATTCACATTTATCTTTGTATTGGCTAAATTTCAACTCACTTTCTTCCCTGTGAACAATTTCCTCGTTGTTGAATAAACTTCCTCACAAACCATAGCAATGAGGTCACTGCTGTTGGGGGGGGGGGGTTTAGCAGCTGTTTCCACCCAAAGGTGGATTTCCCTTCATTATGTACCCCAACTGGCTCTCCAAAACTTTCTTACCTTGTGGGTTCCTAAATTTTTTTTTTTTTTGATGGAGGTGTGGGATCCTTTCAAGGAAATTTAGGTCTTCTGACAATAGAGTTGTGTTACTTGTATTATTTTCCACAGACCCATATGATGTGGTACATGGTTCCCCAAGGACCAAATGACTTGAAAGCCACCATTCGAACAGGGCAGAGTAATACACTTGTTCCCTTAAATCTGTTCTTTCTAGTAGTTAATAGTTATGGTTATTAGGGATTTTCTGGCTCGTTCATGATTTATAATGCTTCCATTCTCATGTAAGTATTGTGGAGGACAAAATCAAAGGTCTAGTTGGTGTTTGCCCAGGGCACCCACTTTGGGCATATGAGCTTGGGCAGAGTACTGTACTAATGTGGCTCCATGGCTTTTGTCTTAAGCTGGATTGAGTCCCAGTCGGCCTTGGGCACAAATGGAGCAAGCCCAGGTCTGTCTGCACATGTCTAGGTAGACACCTCCCACTTGAATCATGTGAAATCCCTGGTCATTGGAGCCTTAGAGGGACCTTCTCACCTTTGGCTGTACCTGTGAACTGTGTAGCACTGGATGTACAAAATAAACAAAGTAAGCCTGAAAATGCCTGTAATGTGAAATTGTTACATTAATAAAAACAAAGCGAGTTGTGTTCAACCAAGCAGAATCTTGCTGTTTCTCAGTGAACAGTGTTTTCAGCCTCGCACTCCTTGGAGAAACCCTGATCAAAAGTGCTGGTAGCTGGCCTAGAGGACAGGTGATTGTAAGGTGATAGGCGCAAACTCTTGCCCAAGAAACATTTTCGTGTGCGTATGTGCAAAATGTCTGGTGCGAGCCATAGGAAATGCTTCCCGCTGGGGAAGGCAGAGCGTGCCTCCTGCAGTGCAGATGCGGTGGAGTCCCTCCGCATGGCGCAAATCGGTCCCGAATCTGCAGAGATGTGGATCAGCCCCAGTGAGAAGCACTAAGAGAGGTAGGAGAGCTCTCACTTTATGTCTAAGGTCTGTAAGTCCAGTGGTTTATGCCTGGCTTCTCTCATTACAGCGTCAGTTCAGGCCAAGTTCAACTAAAGGATGAGTGAGAAAGGGGGAAAAAAACCCAACCCTGCTGTGTGTGCATCTCCTTTTTGTGCTGCAATACACAGGTCTCATGTGGCTATTAGATTTTCATCAGTCAGCGAGCTGGCGGCGCCGCGCTGCACGGGGCTGCTGGCACCGGTGGTGGAGCATGGCAAGCTCAGCCCTGCCCACGGCATGGCCAGCCCTGGAGCCTGGTGGAAGAACTTGTCTTGCAAGCCTCTTCTGGACAGCAGAGGGAAAGTTGCCTCTGTGTGGGATTGCTTTTTTTTTTTTTTTCTGGTGTCTTTCAATCTGCTAGTAGCATCCACAGAGCTGTGCAAAGCTGACTGTGTGCTAGAGCTGCCCAGGGTGTGAGCTGTGATACTCACAGGTTGTGTTCCTGGCCAGTTGGGTATCTCCATGTTCAGCCTGGAAAAGAAAAGGCTCCAGGGAGACCTTATTGCAGCCTTTCAGTACTTAAAGGGGGCTTATAAGAAAGATGGGGACAGACTTTTTAGTCCGGCCTATTGCTACAGGACATGGGGTAATGGTTTTAAACTAAAAGAGGGTAGATTCAGACTAGATATAAGGAAGAAATTTTTTACAATGACGGTGGTGAAACACTGGAAGAGGTTGCCCAGAGAGGTGGAAATATTCAAGGTCAGCTTAGATGGGGCTCTGAGCAACCCAGTCTAGTTGAAGTTGATGTCCCTGCTTATTGCAAGGATGACCTTTAAAGGTCCCTTCCAACCCAGCCTATTCTATGATTCTGGTTTCTGGTCTAGTAGAGAGAACGTCACTGAAGTGCAGTCATGGTCAAGCAGTCAAGTAGTCAGCATAGAGCTTGTGCTTGCAAGCAAGGGTAACGCTGTGTTCTTTGACATGTACAAAAAATCGTCATGGGATGCCTTCTGTGCTACCAAGAGTGGTGTGTTGAGAGATGGTAGTAGCAACCGGTGAGAACACTTTGTGCTGTGATTTGTTTGGGAACAAATAGGATGTTGTTGTAACTAGATGCAACAACAGGGCACCTGGATCTCGGTGTACTGTGAAGTGTCCTCGGGTAACTTGTGGCTTCCTGGCAACATTATGCAAGTGGACTTCTTGACCATGTAAGCCATGTACTGTAAGCCTGTGGATCATACCTAGTGCAAGCAGATATCTTTACCTTGATGGGTGTTTAAATGTGTTATTTACACCACTGTGACACTAGGAGCACTAACTTGCCCCAGAGCCTATCGTTCTTTGTACAAATGTTGAATCAAAGGCTGTTCATCCCCCAAGGAGCTTACGGTCTGGTCAATGACAGAAGGTTGTGGTTGGATACATGCAGATGAGGGAGTAAAATAAAAATGCCAGGACACTACTGATCATCTTGACAGACGTGTCTTGGAACGCCAGCAGCCTCACAAGTTACTGAGTTTTGTTGTAAATGTCACAGCAAAGGAGAGTTTTGATGAAGTCAGTGAGTTTTTTAGGCAGACATTAGAGAGGAATTCCTACCAGAGAAAAAAGGGGTAGGAAGGGAGAATATACCATTCAATATCAAAGATGTTTTCTACTGTCTGGCCCAGAAGACCAGCTTCCCAACTAGAAGTCAACATTGTAAGAGTCAACAGCAGATAGTGGGTACTCCAGGGCATAGGATAAGCCTTGAAAGTTAGAGAGCTCTTGTGTGATGAGACAGGGAAAGGGGGGAGCCTTGGGAAGGTGAAGTGGGATAGAAAACATGACCGATGTGGTGGCATACTCTGGTCAGGAGAAGTTAGGTTTCTCAGGGTAGTTGTGTTGTCTGTGATATCAGAAAGTAAGAACTTTGATGGCAATGCTAGATTTGGATGCTGGATGAAAGAGCGTCCAAGAGATGTCCTGAGACTTAATTTGAACATAAGGAGACCAGTCTGGAGTAAAGAGCAGAGTCTGTGTGGAGGAGGGCTGGATGTGTGTTTCTGGTGGAGATGAAGGGGAGGTAGAGAAGGATGGGACCATGGCTGGAGCCACAGGGTCCATGGGGAGGGAAGCCTGAAGTTGAATTGGAGGATGATGAAGAGGTAGGAAGGGAGAGATGAAAGATGCTACTGTCAGAGGCAGGTTTGAGGAGCCAAGGTCAAGCAGAGGGACGTGTGGATTCTGACCTTTGGCTAAGGAGCCACTAAATTTTTCAGTAAAATTATAAATAAATAATACTATCACTTCCAGACCCAGACAGGATCCTCTGCAGATAAACTGGTGCAGATAGTGGAAAGTTTTGGGTGTAACGTCATCCTGGGGTGCACAACACATGCTGGTCAAAAGAGGTGATTATCCTACTGTGTTCAGGATTGCTATGGCCTCACCTTGAATACTGTGTGCAGTTCTGGACCCCACAATTTAAGAAGGATGTTAAAGTCCTTGAATGCATCCAGAGGAGGGCAACAAAGCTGGTGGTAGGGCTGGAAGGCATGTCCTGTAAGGAGCAGCTAAGGATTTGGTTTTGTCTAGTTTGGAGAAAAGGAGGCTGAGGGGTGACCTCATGGCTCTCTGCAACTTCCTGAGGAGGGGAAGGGGAGAGGGAAGTGCTGACCTCTTCTGCCTGGGATGTGTGGAAATGGTTCAAAGCTGTGCCAGGGAGGTTTAGACTGGACGTTGGGAAGCATTTCTTTACCGAGAGGGTGGTCAAACAATGAAACAGACTTCCTAGAGAGGTGGTCAATGCCCCAAGCCTGTCAGTGTTTACGAGGCATTTGGACGATGCCCTGAATGATGCTTTAACTTTTGGTCAGCCCTGAATTGGTCAGGCAGTTGGGCTAGATAATCATTGTAGGTCCCTTCCAACTGATTTGATGCGATTCAATTAATCTTCTCTTCTCTTCTCTTCTCTTCTCTTCTCTTCTCT